>WUAW01007553.1:22447-36754 GCA_017165845.1 Thaumetopoea pityocampa | reverse complement strand
TATAATATATATAAAAAGTTAAGTTTTTAATTTTTATGTATATGTTATAAAAAATTGTTGTAATAAAGATAATAATATCATCATAGTATTTCTCAAAGACACAAATATAAGTTATTTCTGCGGTCACTTTACTCAAAATAGTCGAAAATAAACGAAAAATAATATTTCAAAAACTACACAACATATTCTATTAAAATTAATTTTATTTTCGAACGTTGTTCAAGTTCTAGAATTTTTTTTTTTCAGAATTTCTCACAACTTATTTGAGAAGATAGAGACGGGAGAGACGTTTTACAACTGTAGAAAACACTCACCAAGTATACTCGGAGATTTAAACAAAACGGTCGTTTTAAACCTTCATATCATTCTTAGAGAAGAAAAAAATAAAATAAAAATTATTAAGTGCACCGGAGTGTTATTCAGCTTTCGGTTACATGATACCCCTAATTTATTTTCACAGTTTCGCTATACAATTATATAGCAGTTATAAAAACAGGTTCTTTCAAACTTTCATCTTCATCGACTGTATCGTCAGTAATAGAAGTTCACTGCTGGATTCAGGCTTTCTGTAGAAAAGGGTGATATTTGCTGTTATCTTCACAATTGGCAGATGAGTTGGAGATTTCATCTACGAGTATATAGTGTCGATTGTCCTCTGACTGAAACGGCTGTGGCATACGGACAGAACGAAACTGTAAGAGTTCAGGTTTTTGCCATTTAGTAATGGAAACCTGAGACTATCATAATCATTATTAATTAGCCCGCGGAAGTCTGTTACTGGATTCCACCTTAAAAAAAGATGGATTCCTCATAATCTCCACGTTTGAGCATCTTGGAGATTGCATTAGATTTTGATTGAATAACAGGATAATATTGCTGCCCATTATCCTGGTATATCCTTTAGCTAGTTCTTACAGCATCCACACGGAGAAAATAAAAAACTATATATAATTATATCAATCAAACTATCACCTTATAGTATGTAGTTGAATATAGGCTTACTTTAAAATATGTAACTTTACCCCAATCTCTAAGTATGACATTGTTCTTGTATATTGAAGCAGATATTCGTTTACATACATACATACATACAGTCATGATGGTATCCCATTAGAGTAGGCAGAGACCACAGTTTGTTACATACTACGATCTTGTCACACTTCTCCGGCCTCATCCACATCCATATATCTTTTCAAACACTTTCGTCGATGATGGGTGCTACGAACTTGACCTTGTTCGTTTAATCGCAAGATATTAGTGCTATTCGTTACCTGGGCACTGGTGAATATACCAGATATTTACCAGTTGTCATGACACCCATGCAGAGATACAGTATAATAAAATAAAGAGCGCGTATAACTAAATACACGTTGTGGAAATTTGGAACTTGTTCAGCAGTTTGGAACTTGTTCAGCAATTTGGAACTTGTTCAGTAGTTTAAGCCTGGATTCATAGAAGGTAAAGCTATAGGAAAGATAAGAATATTTTAAATAGAAACCAGCCCAACAACGTAGTAAAATTATGATCTCTGTCTTTATCCCTTTCTGTCAAAGGACAGTGTTTCTGATAAAAAAAGTTTTATCAGAAACACTTTGTTTGAAACAAATAGAAAACATTTCGCAAAGACCCTGCACTAAAATTCGACCTTGAAATTTTACCCTCATCACGCCAAAGACAGTAAAGATAATTTTCATAGGTCATTCACGGCGTAGAAAGGGGCGAAAAAGTGGGAGAACGATGCTGAACTCCAGGGTACAGTCCTAGATAATTACCAATGGAAACCTTATCGATCGTATAAGCCGTTGAGTGCTTCGTAATCCCTTTTCGGCTGTCTCTGTTTTTATGGGTCCTAATAAAATATAATGCTTGTAAATTGCAAATCACTGACTTTTACAGTCCACCCAAAAAGTCCACAATTTGAACCTCGATGGACACTTTAAAATGCTTAAGTCATACGTTTTATTAGATGTTCTGTCATAATAAAGAGCACTTTACCTATCTAAAGGAAGAGTTTTGAAGACCTACTTATATCGGTAATAAAAACATTCGCGACAATATTAGCATTATCAATCAACAATTTTGAGACTACATTTTTGCTACATAATGACTTTGTTATTTACACTCATTATTAATGCTGACTTTTGTTTCACTTCATCTTTAACTTCCTCAATTGTAAACAGATTAATTTTCATATCTCGGCTCACAAGTTCTAGCCACCGCTTTTTAGGACGGCCCTAAGAGTTCCTCTAAGGACAGCCATATCAAAGCATCTCCAACCAACGTAATATCTCAGAGGTCCAAGGTATCTGAATTTTTCACCACTACATATCCTAAAGTTTTATTTTTTTACTTGTTGTTCAAAAATAAATCACTCACAAAATCATCAATCTTAACGCCAACAAACCGCCGCGGTGCGCTCGGGCGCTGCACAGTCGCATTTATATAAACTAATACAGACTGTTTTATTTTTGAATATCTTACGGAGAAGACAAAATTTGGAAGATGAAATATATTAATTGTTTTAGAATTATTGTTAGTATGTTTAGTTTGGAATGATTCCACTATACAGTTCACTATCAAGCTGGAAGAAGTACTTTTTTAATTTTTATTTAAGGAATTTTTTTTTAATGGCTTCTTTTAGATCTTGGGTCATTTAACTATATATGTCGGGCAACATGTCTTTCTCCATGATAGTTATGATATCGTATATTTGGTCATCTTTTTATATTTGGTCATCTTTTTATATTTTGTAATAACAGAGGGATCCAAATATTCGCACGAGATGCTACTTTTCACCACATTCGGTCTCAGACCGCTGTTCGTTCTATTTACTGCATTCAGTTGCAGTATTTGCCGCACTAAAACACGGAGTTTACGGACTGTAACACAAACATGAGTCATGAGTCAACTCATGTTACAGTGAGTCTCTCACTGTGCGTGCGGTACGCCTATGAAACTCACTTCCTCATTCTATTCAGGATAGCTCTTCTCTGTTTTCAGAAAAAAAGTTAAGGAGCACTTTCTCTCAAAATAATATATGTATGTATATATTTTAGTGTGTATCGGTATTTGTATATACGTATGTGTATGTATGCTTCTGTACCTAGTACACAGATCCTATTCTCCTTCTAATCTCAAATATTTTTACATTCTAAAGTTTGTTGGAAGGAAATGCAATTTATGAGTTAAGTTCGTCTTTGTAAATCTTTTTTTATTTACAAATGTATTTACCTGTTTGTGTACAATAAGGAATAAATAATTAGGTAAATAAACAAAATCGCTTCAAAAATTAGACATCTAATGTATAGAGTTGAAACCAGTCGACCGCTGTTCGCTGATATGTTCCTATAGGAATAAAGAAAATAGACAGTTAACTAGAATGCACTAATTTATTTAACGAGTAACTTTTGCCCCCGGCTCCGCCCATACGAATGTTGGTTTTCTCCTACATGGGAAATCCCAAAGCAATAGTAGATTTATACAAAAAGCCATAGAATTACTTTTAAGTGAGCTCTTGTGCCTTAACGGCGGCTACTAAAACAGCATAATAAAACAGATCAAGTTGTATCTTCAATTCTACTAGACTGATTTTGATGAAACATGCAGCAGTATTTAAATCGGAAAGTACCTTTAAGACTGTAATAATTTGATCAAAATCTACCAACTGGATTTTGCGTGAAGCTCGAACAAACAAACAAACATAGTTTGTTTTTTGAGTATTTATTTTTAAAATCTTTGATTTTTTTAAATTGTAAAATGTTACAATTTATATCAGTATAGATATGGATTACAACAACGATAATGTTAGCACACACACATACATACATGTGGGACTGTTGACAAAGACGAAACTTTGACTAAATCTTTATTGTGAATTAAAATGTTACAGAGCACACCTCAGCACAAGAAACCTGACAACCGACTTCTTTGACAATTTAAACATGACATTAACAACTTCGGTCTTTGATAATATTACGAATATTAAATGCCCCAACAAAATGTTACGCGCAGTCAATAAAAAAAATAATTTAAATACCCCACATGTATGTAAAACGATAGAGGATATGCCTGATACAATATATGTCATATTACACTTTGGAGGTTATATTAATGCAGACGTCCAAGTTCCATCAGTGCCTCGTGATCGTCCCCAAAACAGTTTCAAAAAGAATGTGAGCCACAATAAAATGTAAGGGAGAAAAAAAGCCGTTAGCCGCCGGCGGCCAGTCATTCTGTGATTGATAGCGAGTTCACATGACGACTCAAATTCCTCCACACTGGGTGCATGAGACAGCTTTGTGTGTCGAATTAAGGCGACGTTCACTGTCAGAAGAGTACAATATAATAGAGCAGAGATATTGATAGTAATTCTGAGGTAACAGAACTCAACTAAATTTAGTCTCACCCTATCTTTTTCTAATGCCAAAACAAGATAGTTACAACTTTGGTGCTGTCAGTTTCGTTTAGAGACATAAAAATTAGATGATTTAGACGTGATCTCGGAACACACGCACTAAAGATACCCAGAAACGCAAATTTTTTTGAACCGTTTAACAGAAATGTAGGTCGGTACTCGCTGTAAATGTTTACTATCTCGTTTTGGCGTTTGACTTAGAAAAAGATAGGGAGAGACTGAATTTAGTTAAGTTCTTCATCGAACTGAAATCTTAATAGAATTGTAATCAACAGAATTAGCAACATTTTATGCTGAAATTCACATTTTTTCTTCATGAAGTTGTTGATGTGTGCTGCTAGAATAATAACACCACAGTTCATGAATTGTAAAACTGCGAAGCTGATTTACTTTACCTTTGCACCCTTCATGAAGGGTACTCCAGGATACTTCAGCAGCAACATAACCCCATAGATAAATAAATTATTTTCTTGGACCCACAATTCGTTTGGTAAGCGTTGTATACAATCACGCCGCTTTCCTGGCTCTCCGGCGGGGAATCAAACCCCGGTCTTCCGCGTTATAGGTGGGGATACGGACCACTATACTACCGAAGAATTGTGATAGGAGAGACCACTTCTTTTCACTTGCTATGAGCAAAGTAGTTATCTGTAGCCCACTTTTCGCCCCGGCGGGAAACAAAACGTTTCGGGTGACGAACTATAACGCTGCCATTTTTGTAAGGTTCAAATTATTAATGTTCCTCACTGCGTTCCCACGAAAAGCAAAGGTAAAACAAGTCTACCCAAACAGAGCCTCGCATACTTGGGTAAGGCTAACCATCATGTTGGGTCTACCGGTCCATGTTATAGTCCCATGTCCTGGTCTAGCCATGCAGCAGTCGGCACAGTAGGCATTGGCTTAGTAGAGAGGAGAGGACGAGGGTGAGTTAGGAAAGGAAATTGAGCCAGGAAGATGGAATTTATTAAAAGGACTATAGTACATATCAGAGGTTCCCAGACTTTTTCTCATAGACCATTTTCAAAATTTATCTGGTTCCGGTGGACCCCCTTCAGCTACATTTCTACCATATTCCCAAAACTCGACAAAAAATGTGATGATTAGATCTAACTATGGAAATTTGCGTACACCAACGTAGACCTCCCGTGGACCCCTGGGGGTCACATGGACCACTTCGGAAACTAATGGTATATATGATACTGATAACGCGAAAGAAGTAGAAAGAGACAGTAGTGGCTCAGGAGGCCAGTGTTGTTTACCTGTATTCTTAAGTCTATTTGCCGGGCTAGCTAAAAGACGAAGTACTCCCTGACCTAAGCATTGCGGTAAGCATTGAATTTATGGGAAATCCCCTCTAATGATGAGTTACGTATATCAGTAGTGATGTTTTATGTCAATCGACGTGAGTCTAAACAAATCTAGAGCATACTATACATATGTACTTCAGTAAAAGAAACTCTCATTAAGGAGCGAATAGATTACTCTTAGTGCTACTGTGCTCCAGTTGGATGACAAGGTATCTCCTCGATTAGAGGGTTGCTATACTTTCTACACCTGCGCAGTCACATAGCAACAGACTTTTAGGAGTAGCGACGCACCCACATTGAGATCAAAACAGTTTACCAGCTGATTATCGGTATCTCTCAAATTATTTTGATCATATCAAATATATAAAAGATACATCTTACTCGAGTAAGTCACCCTAGTGCAGTGACTACTTTTTAAATGATTTCATGTTCTTGTATATATGAGTACTGGAGCATCTCAGAACGTTAATACTATTGTAATGAAAGTGAAAGTCGTGTGCAGCTAATTTTCACACTTTCACTTTTATCATAATAAGTGCGTGAATGTTACACATGATCCTACCACAGGAACAATTGCTTTGAAATTGCGTAGAGTAGTCACAGGATACTTATAGGATATTAGATCGTATGACCTTACATCAACAATATTGGTATTGCAGACGAAGCTGCGAGTTTCAGTTAGTATAATATTTCCAATGAATGCTTTCAATGGCGTACCGTGCCGTCGCGTCACGAGCGTCTGTTTATGGTCCAGTGGACAGGACGCTGCGACCGATTCCGTGGCCAAAGTGAATTTTGATGTTTCAAAACTTTATAGGTGGCCGTACTCGTTTGGAATTTTAAATTTTACAAACAGAATACTTTATGAAGGCACGGAGTGCTGTCTTATTAGTGCTAAACCAAATAAGACTATATTGTGGAGGACACCAAAATGATATGTATGATCATCATCATATAAGCCCACAGCCGTCCACTGCTAGACATATGCCTCCTCCAATGATCGCGACACCGAGCGGCTATGGGCCGCTTGCGTCCACCGATTGCCCGCGATCTTCACCAAGTCATCGGCCCACCTAATTTACACATTACGTTTTCCGGTTCAAAGTCGCTTCTCCAGCACTATAGGACCCCAGCGACCATAGATTCTGTGAGCTATGTGCCCCGCCCACTGCCGCTTCAGCTTTGCAATCCTTTGAGCTACGTCGGCGACTCTAGTTCTCCTACGGATTCTATCTCGCAAGGAAACTCCGAGCATAGCTATGTATACGTTTAAAAAAGTATGTATAATGATCATCATCATCGTCAGCCCATGAAAGTTCACCGCTGGACATTGGCCTCCTCCTTAAAAAGGGGAGATTTGCCATAATTTCCATGCTTGGCAGGCCTCTTGGAAATCGTAGTATGTGGCTTGTATATACAGTAGTAGAAGTGTTAGAAGAGACAGCTGAGCTCGGAGTTCCCCTTCAAGATAGAATCCAACCTGAGGAGACCCGTAAAGCCCCCCTCAGCTGGTTCTCGCATCATCTGCGGGAAGAGATAGAGTGACGCTATCATCACGCCGGCGCCACGCGGCAAATACAAGTTTGTATACTTACATAATAATATCTATCTGAGAAGACAGTTTATTTAACTTAAAATCACTTGGATTTAGTCATGATCTGCTATCCACTTTCATTGGGAATTATTTGTTGTAAGCCCAGTTCTAATGAGTGGGTGTCACTTGATGTCGTCTACAAAAATATACCTGGCTATATTTAACATACTGAAACTTCGAACGAAGTCTTATTCCTAATCCCTAAGAGAATCGATTTTTATAGTTTTAGTTATATGTTACATTTGCCCCAAATATGTGGCTTGTATATACAGTAGTAGAAGTGTTAGAAGAGACAGCTGAGTTCGGAGTTCCCCTTCAAGATAGAACCCAACCTGAGGAGACCCGTAAAGGAACCAATGTCACCAACGTAACTTAGAGAGTTGCAGCTGGAATAATAGTCGGCAAGACATTGAAACCTCAAAATGTTGGAATGGCAACCTGGAACCCGAAAGCTTGATATGGACTAATTATGTACAGTCAAAAAAAAAGGGGATAGGAAGACAAATTTTAAAAATGTTTTTTTGCACACACATGTTTAAAACGACTAAGTGTATTACGGTAAAAGAAGATGAGTTACTGTAAATGTCAAATTTTCCAAAATCAAAGTTATTTAAAATTAAACTACTCAGATCAACTAATTAAGGGCTTCTGAAACCAAATCCGTCGATGTTTGTTTGTTTGTTTGTTCGGGCTTCACACATAAATCAGCGGGTAGATTTTCGTTAAACCATTACAGTCTTAAAAGTATTATTCCAAATGAAATACTGCAGCATATTTCATCATAATTTGACCAGTAGAACTGAAGATACAGCTTGATCCCTGTTTTAGTAGCCGCCGTTAAGGCACGAGAGGTCAAGTAAAAGTGGATTTTAGGCTTTTTTATATAAATCTATCTATGATTGTGTCGGAATTTCCCATGTAGCGGAAAACCAACATTTACGCGGGCGAAGTTACAGGCAAAAGCTAGTTATATAGATTTAAATACAAATTGAGCCATGACATAAATTGAAAAGGAAAAATAATTTGGATGTAGTCTCCTCATAACTTACTATCATCAGTTGTTAACATATGACTCATGCCCTTTTTTCCTTAATACCACAGAATTAAGGTCGCAGATATTGAGAAGGTGGCTCAAAATCGATCATTACTACAATCATCGGAAGAGATCTATATCCGACAGTGGATGTGTCTTGGCTGATATGATCGTAATGAAATATGTTCAAATTCAAGACAGACACCGAACAATTTAGAGACACTTATTAAATTTCACCATGTTACACGCTCAAATAAAAATTTGTTTCTACGTGCACTTCTATCTATAACAATAAAGCTATACTTAATAAACAAAATCAGTTTATTTCTAAGAAACTTTACATGAATTGGAATTGCTTTTGGATTTAATAATTAACTAGCTTTTGCCCGCGACACCGCCGACGTAAATGTCGGTTTTCGACTACATGGAGAATCCCTACACGATTATAGATTTCTATAAAAATCCTTAGAGCCACTTTTACTTGACCTCTGGTACCTTATCGGCGGCTATTAAAACAGGGATAAAGCTGTATCTTCAATTTTACTGGACCGATTTTGATGAAACATGCCGCAGTATTTAAGTCTGTGTTTAAACAAAACCGAACAAACAAATAAACAAACACCGATGGATTTGGCTTCAGAAGCCTTTAATTAGTTGATCTGAGTAGTTCGGATTTAAATATCTTTGATTTTTGAAAATTTGACATTTAATATTTTTATAATAGTATAGATAGAGGTCATCACTTTTGAATTCACCCACGATTTACGATGCAAAGTTCTATATTTTCAAATTCAGTGGTGAAATATGTACCAATTACTGGGTTTACAGAAATGTCTCTAGAAAAATACATCAACTAGACGGCCTAAATGAAGCTACGTTTCCATTATTGGTACCGCAATAAATTAGGGGCAACTTGGAACTATAGTCAAGTTAATAGCTTCTTGTTACTCGTATCTCGGCCATTACAGGACAATGAAACAATTCCTACGATATGTACATATATAAATATATATATATCTCCCTTTATTGGCTTAAATAATACATACATACAAACATACACTCACGCCGATATCCCTTGAGGGTAGGTAGAGACCATAGTATATACTACATACATATGTACATACAGTCACGCCTCTTTCCCATTGTGGTAGGCAGAGACCACTTCTTTCCACCTGCTACAGACTGACTGAGACAGTAGTATCTCGGGGGGCCGGGGTCGCATACCCGTATACTTAAGTCTATTTGCTGGACAGACTAAAAGACCAAGTACTCCCTGACCAATGGCTTAAATAATGTTTATATTAAACTAATTGACTTGGTAAACTTCGTACCACCTAAAACAATTTCTTCGATTTTTCGGATATTCCTTCGGGTTTTACCTAATTTTATTTTTTCATAAACCATCTCTGTATTGAGCGGATCAAAACAAGAAAATATTCAAATCGGTCGAGCCGTTTTCTAGTTTCTACGTAACTAACGCACGGCGATTGATTTTTAGATATATAGATTATGGCGCTCTTCAAATGAAATATGCCAGTTTAGAAATGTATACGGTCAGATTTGAAAAGTCGCGAACAATTGATATTTCTGATCCAAAAAAAAAAAAATCTAAAGATTAAATATTGATTTCCACTGTGATTAAATGACAGACGTTTTGTTAATAAATTTTATTTTGTGCATTTTAGTGATTACATACCTTTTCCCAATCAATTAAAGGTTTGCTCTTAGCGAACTCGATTTCGAGCCTTAAGCTCGCATTTATATGTCGTGTATAATATTTATTTAAATTCGTTAAAGATAGGCATATTTATTAAAATGAAAACGGTTCCGAAATATCTGAAAATTAAAAATTCAAACCGCAACAGAAATATTACCCTCTCGTTGTAACGTAAAACTCAATATGGAGGCTCTTGACTTCATTAAATGAAACCCTTGAAAACAGACCTATAACCGGCACGCGAGGGCGGGAGCAAATGTTGACTTTAAACTTTATTTTGCGTAGGCTTTTTATACTAGCTTTTTCCCGCGACTCCGCCCGCGTGAATGACGGTTATTCGTTACATGGGAAATCCTGAAACAATCGTAGATTCATATAAAAAGCCTTATAACCACTTTTACTTGAGCTCTCGTACCTTAACGGCGGCTACTAAAACAGGGATCAAGCTGTATCTTTAATTTTACTGGACCGATTTTAATTAAACATACCGCAGTATTTAAGTCGGAAGTACCTTTATGACTGTAATAGTTTGACCAAAATCTACCTACTGGTTTTTACGTGAAGCTCGAACAAACACACAAAGAAACTAACATCGACAGATTTGGTTTCAGAAGCCCTTAATTAGTTAAACTGTATAGTTTTTTAAATATATTTGATTTACAAAATTTGACATCTGACAATTTTATATTAGTATACATTTTAAAAAAATATCTACATTCAATACTAGCAGAAATACTTTGAATTTGCGGTCGACTCTCATTTTGAAAAATAGAAGAAGTGTAATTTAGCCTTGTGACAGCCAAGGAGTAAGCTATAGGTCATCATTACCGTCATATCATCGCCAGTATTCGTCCTCACTACAACATCACGGACCTCCCCTAATTAGGAGGGGATTTAGGCCGTAGTCCACCGCACTGGCCTAATGCGGGTTGGTACACTTCACACACCTATGCGAGCATGCAGTTACCTCACAAAGATTTTCTTCTCCATCACAAAGTAGGTTGGTGATACAAGAGTAGATTGGTGTATACAATGTAGACCACAGGTCCTCAAACTTTTTTGTCTTATAGACTACAATATTTTTACTTTTGGGTAGACCCCCAAAGCGTAGTTATTGTGAATTTTTTGTAAATTTATTAATTTCAAATGTATTTTTGACAGTTGGCGTGGACCCCTTGCACGTCGTCGTCGACCCCTGGGGGTCGGTATAGACCACTTTGGGTATCAATGGTGTAGACCATACATAAAATAGAAATAACTCAGCGGTAGAGTACCGGGATCGAACCCACGATATAAGTAGTTCACCAACATACCGTCAAATACTCGTATATGTTGGCAATGTGTGCACGTTTACTCAAAGAACAACGGGCGCTAGTTAAATGCAAACAGTTTGACGCAAACTGTTTGCCTACGCCATCTACATACCTGTAGCCGACTGTAGCCTGCACCACATATTTTTTACATTATATATTATATTCTGAACACCTCCCACATATAGCGATCCAGTCCCAAACTAAGATTCCCTGTATCTTTAGATACTAGGGAATGATATACATACTTATGTAAATAAATGCTTATACATATATGGATAAATACGTCCGTGACTCGGACACAAATATTTGTGCTCATCACACAAAATTAGCCCCTGCCTGGATCGAATCCGGAACTCATTGGCATTGCTACTGTGTCGGTCGGCCATTAGAGCCGCCGTTGCACAAAACAAGTCAGCGGATGTGAGTTATCGCAAAGTTTAAGGGATGCGAGGGGGTGGGAAGGTCGCGGCTCGCGGGGCGGGGCGGGGGCGCGGGTGGTTCAGACGCCCTCATGTGAACACGCCGCTCACGGCTCGTGGCACACAATTCGTTTGATCTCGCTCACTCTAAGCGCTATAAATGGTCCGGCAAGGCCACCTGCCGGCGGTGACGCCACGGCGCGATATCACTCTCAGATCTATCTCACTAGCACCAACCACTCAACCACTATTTCCTACCAATGTTTGGGCCAAGGCTTGGAACCGGTTTAAAAAGAACAAGTTAATAAAGGTTTTAAACGATCTCATATGTCGTTTTTGTTAGGAACGAAAACGATAAGCTTTTTGTTCTATAACCGAAATAAACCTGCTTTTGACTGCACGGATGGCGCATTGGTTTAAGCGTCCACTGTGCTGTCGAGTGTTGTGGGTTCTATCCCCACACGGGACAACAAATTTGTGTGATCCACAAATTGTTGTTCTGGTTCTGGGTGTTGTGTTCCCGTTATTCGAATGTTTGTAAAGTCCCCGCGATACAGGAACTAATCCTAATGCGGGATCAGTAAAAAAAAACCGGTTAAAGTCAAACGGCAGATAGCAGAGTAGCACACTCTTGCGGGCTCTACTCTTGGCGGTGTTACATCAAAAAATATTTTTTTTTAAAGATAACCGGTTAGTAACAGTTAATGAACGCTAACCTTAAAGAGAACTTTATTTGTAGAATAACTTTTAATATACCGGTTTGAAGGAACCGAACCGAAATGATTATGTTGCTATGTACTTACGGACAAACCGGTTTGAAAATCTAACCGGTTTACGAGCCCTGGTTAGAGCCTTAGCGAATGAGCTCGGGGGAAGTAATTGTCATTGCTTTTGTCCTATTTAATAGCAGTCTGGGTATTACGTAATTAGAGAGCTGGACAGAACGCTAATTACGCAACTTGTGAGAGTCGCGCGTTCATGGTATGCCATAGATGATACAGACAAATCAGTTTGGAGAATTTCTGCATTTATAGTAGTGTTTGTACAGACGGTGACTAAAACCGGGATAAACCCGTTTGCGTTGGTACACACGGTGACTAAAATCAGAATAAACCCGTTTGCGTTGGCACACACGGTGACTAAAATCAGAATAAACCCGTTTGCGTTGGTACACACGGTGACTAAAATCAGAATAAACCCGTTTGCGTTGGTACACACGGTGACTAAAATCAGAATAAACCCGTTTGCGTTGGTACACACGGTGACTAAAATTAGAATAAACCCGTTTGCGTTGGCACCCACGTACTTTCGTATCAAGTGCTTATAAGTAGCCTTAGAATTTAGTTATACATATTAAATTATATTTACGTTTAATTTGGCAAATCGACTTAAGTACACGGGTAAGCGACCTCAGCTCCCGAGCTACTACTGTCTCTGCCCACTCTTTCCGAGACAGTAGTATTCTATATTCTATTGTCCTTTTCCCAAATCCTTATATTCGTGGGAACGCAGTGAGGAACTTTAACACTTTTGAACCTTATAAAATGATGGCGTCGTGGATCGCCACCCAACACGTCTCGTTGCCCGCGAGGGAGAAATGTGGGCTGCGGATAGCCACTTTGCTACATTGAACGATTGTAGCAGGCGGAAAGAAGTGGTCTCTGCTTACTCCAACGGGAAAGAGGCTTGACTGTATATATGTACATATGTATTATGTACTATGGTCTCTCTCTACTCTTGTAGAATGTCGGCGTGAGCGTATATATGTATATAAATTGCGTTTAATATTTATAACATTGAGTCCTATAAAATAAGAAAACATAAATAGTGTTTGTTTGTTTATTCTTCCGCGGATCGTACACTGCTACAGACGCCGAAACGTCTCCGAGCTGAGTTGGCCGTAAATCTGAGTGGAACGAAGCGCCGTGGCTACGGTACTTGCTGTAAATTAAGTACGAAATTGCGACAAACGCGTAATTTTAGTCCAGTAAACGGCATTGTCAATTAACGTAAGGAACATAACCAGGGGTCTGTTAGATAATGGCAGGACATCATCACCATCAATGAAATGGCGAGATTTACCATAATATCAAAACACGCGCACGGTTTCTGAGTTGACTTTCCACTTTATCGTCACGCGTAACCTCCTTTCGCGAATCCGCATACCTCCATTTTTTGTACATATGAAAATATTCAATTTCGATAATCTTCCACATTCCATACGTGACACGGTTGGAACAAAACTTATGAAAATGACCTTGATAACAATGGAAAACTAAACGTTAAGCGCTCCAAACTAGATTGTTTTCTTAAAACGAAACCATAATTTGTTTTCTCCACGTCTGTTTGTTCGTTTGTTTAAGCTTCACGGAAGAACCGAGTGGCTACCCACTATAAAATCTACATTTTGGTGAGTAAAATTCACATTTATGTAAAATCTACATTTTGGTGGGCAGTTTTTCTTTAGACTATTATTCCATGTTAAATACTGCATCATGTTTCATCAAAAA
>WUAW01007548.1:47371-61345 GCA_017165845.1 Thaumetopoea pityocampa | reverse complement strand
AACGCGGGAGACCGGGGTTCGATTCCCCGCCGGAGAGCCAGGGAAAAGGGCGTGAGTGTATGTATGTATGAGTGGAGTCGAGAACAAGAACTAGTATGATAATAAAAGCGAAAATACGTTTGTCTGTCTGTCCCCCCTATTCACATTTAAAGACTGAACCATTATGTTGAAATTTAGACAGGGCATTGTGATACCAAGGTCATCACAAGGTTATCACAAATTGTTGTAAACGAAGTTGGGGTTTCAGCTACGGTACAATATTTTAAGAAAACTTGAATCCTGCAGTTTTGTTGAATTTTCAAAATAATGGGCTCAGTGATTTATTTGTTAAGTTACAAATAAACACACAGATTTTCGCTTTTATAATAAATTAACTTGAATGTGTTTGCTTTCTTCTTTTTTTTAGATTTATAATATACGACAACCGTAAGGGGGCACAGAAATATTCTTCGATCAACATTACATCCAAATAGTCATCTAATAGAAACATTTAGTACTGATCTAATAGAAACATTTAGTACTGATCTAATAGAAACATTTAATACTGATCTAATAGAAACATTTAATACTGATCTAATAGAAACATTTAATACTGATCTAATAGAAACATTTAATACTGATCTAATAGAAACATTTTAATTGTATTCGGTTGATTAAATTGTTTATTTTGAAACTATTTTTCAATGTCTTAATGTCATTGTTTTGTACCAATTGCGAACTAGACCTACATTTGAATTTAAATCGAGGTTTGTGTTTAAATAAGGGGTACAACTGAATGTGCATTCAAAACTGCCTTAAAATATTTCAATATTTTTGGCCATTGTTTGGAATTATTTTTTCAAGTGTTTTTTGTATTTATTTATATATTGGAAATAATATATTTCGAAAAAATAACACTAATCAATAATATTATTAATTAATTAATATCAATAATATTCATCAAAAATATTGTTTTAGTAAAAACATATTTTGGTATTATGGTTGTATAGGAATGACATTGTTGCTGTACTCTTAAATACTAATATGAATTTAGAGAGTTGTGCTAGGATTGTGATAATTGACGAACTGTGTTCTCTGCCTACGCCTACGAGATAGTGGTGTGAATGTATGTGTGTACGTATGAAATCCGTTTTGAAATTTAATATAATTCTCGCCGTAGTAGATCTGTTCATATTGACCTCTTTACAAATTCACTATATACCAATAGTATACATACACATTGGCGTATAGTATACGCCGATCTTCTGATTTATGTGTAAGCGGGATACAAATTGGGATGGAGAATAAATAATTGTTAATATTATTCAGCCATAGAGACTGGACGCGCTGTGGTTTATTGCGTCGTAAAGTGGGCCCGTGGCGCGAAAATACATAACTTTGTATTAAATTACAATTTCTTCGGCGAGAGCGTGCATTAAGGCGCCAAGGCAACGTTTAGATATTAATTTGCGCGATAAACTCTAAACCTCACAACTGTTTAAACTATCTTTCCGTATAAATCTTGTGTTTAAACCCATCAATGTAATGTGTTTATAATCTGACAAAGAGCAAGAGTATTGTTTTTATCTGTAACTTAGAAGATAATCCAATAAGGTTCTCAGCGTCAGGCTTGCAAATTATTTTACGAAATTTGTTTACTGTTCTATTGATTTTCTTTGTGGTGCGAGCGTGATTGCATTGTCACTCTATCTCTGCTCTCGGGTGCCGTGAAAACTGGGCGATCGACCAGGTTAATGGGTGGCGTCATTATACTAATGTCTGCTGCAATCTCTTTTGGGAGGCAGCTATTATTTTTGGGTCACGTGACGGGACGAAGGAGCAAATGTAGACTACTAGTTGGACTGATACAAATCGCAATACACCTTGAGAAGTTTGACGGCAAAATAGCAATAAGGATGAAAATTAAGAAACAAGAAACTTTGTATCCATCAGTAGACTAATAATGAATTTATTTACGCAAATTACTTTTATAGTCGTCAAGTATTTAAAAAATTGTAGCACGAGTTGTACGGCGATGTTTACTAAAACATTGAATTGTCGACTCGTGGCTAAATTAAGCCGCAAAAATCTGAATAAAAATAACTAAAGTAACCAACAATTTCCTTTTAACGCTCTGTTTACGTTATACGACTTTTTCTCTTCGCTTTCTATGTAAATCTGTTTCTCCGATTCCATTGAAAATACATTTCTAGATAGGCATTGACATTTTAATTTTCACACGATTAATGATCTAAAGTGAAAGCGATAGTGTGCAATCGATTCAATTCGCGTTGGCTCGGGATCCATTTTGCAATTTGAATTTCAATAGAAATCTCGGATTACTACCTAATAGCAGCACTAAACGCAAAACACGATGTTCAACGAATGTAACAGACTATGGAGAAACCGTAACGTCAACGTTTTACGGAATAGTGAAAATGTTTCGAGAGACGCCAATCAACATCGCATTATCCGTCAACACGACTCGGATGCGTTTGAACAATGATACTTCAGACAGCAGCCATATATATGATCAAATAATTACCTATAGAACTATATTATCCGGATATATACAGAACGATATTTCCGGGGATTTGTTATTTTAAAATGTATCCTGTCTCATTCCCGATTGTGTTCTCATTACGTAATGTGAGAATTTCAAAGTATAAAATTTCATCAAACTGTTAGGACAACCATCAGGGTTACTAATGACTAACATGAAATATTAAAATGCTTTAAATTTATGAGAATAAATAAAATAGCGCTTGATAAATTTTCTGTATAGAATAAAGAAAATTTTATCGAGTTTATAGGTTAAATAGATATCGAAGAGGGGATATGGTCGTTTATGTAAGTTCCGTTGCGGTAGCAACACGAGACATGAATCCTAACTTAATTACGAGTATATAATGCTGTTTTTTTATTGGCACTATCTATATTAGACCAATACATCTTCTTTACAATCAATTACAAATCATTCATTACATATAAGGTGTGAGGAGCCCCCTACCACCTTGGGTCCCTAGCCAATCCCACCTGCCAGCGGGTGGTGCTGTATTCAGCTATCTAACTGAAGGGGTTCTGGCGCTCGGAACCTTATTATATGGGGCTATGAGGGTCGGATGTAAGTTGCCTTATGCTCAAACCTACTCTGTGTCAACATATTTAGTAATAATGGTGCGAAAAATACAGAAAATAATAACTTGAGGGTGTCGCCGCTTATAAACGTGCAGCCATATTGCACTAACCCTACGACAAGTGAACCACAGCAACGAGTGTTGTATTATATGCGGGCACGGCGGAAGAAGTTAATGTATGACCGGATCACTTCCGGAGAGCAACGGCACACGGTCGAAACTTATATATGACTTGAATAGTCTTCCTGCGTCAGTATTTCCGACCCATTATAATGTAGGTGTCCTTAAGACAAGAAGGAATAGGTTTTTATGAAGGTAATATGTTTTATCACCCTAGATTACATCGCTCCGTCAACTACAGGTTTAAAAGTTGTGTAAAAAAAGAAGGACATAGCATTTTTAAGTCTCGTCATTTCATTGAATAATTTTCATGAAAATCAAAGATGAATAATTTTCATGAAAATCAGAGATTTCATGAAAATCAGGTATGGAACAACGGTCATGTTAGGGAGGTATATGGGGAGTTTACAGCGTGTTCATGGTGGTTATGGATTTAGTAGCTCAGTTCCAGCAGTGTGTCTGACCTGGCCATCTAGGACACGTTCTATAAAAGCTTACAACACCTTGTGATTTATCGTAGAATATCTCAAAATTAACTCCAGCGATGTCGCATCGGTAAGGTCATCAACTGCAATTTGCAGCATCCCTTTTGTGTGGGTGCTTTCCGCATACCTCAGATAGGTTGTGTAGGGTTTGTACCCACTAAAACCTGGCGGGTGATCTTCTCTAGCCCATTTTGCCGAAGCCATGTGATCACGTAAACATTCTTCCACGGCTTTGGAGGTCTTTGAACCGATCCTCGTCTCTGGAGATACATCTCCCCTTCTTTTTGAGGCAGACGTTTGCATTTACAGTCTTCTTGGGCCTGCAGCTTGGCGGGCGCTGACTTACTCCTCTCATCGTCCATAAGTATATAATAATCTTTATGGTGGGCTCGCATTCATATATTCGTGCGCCCTTCGGTGCCCTTTGTCTTTCTGTAGCAGTATGATAGGTGCCTCCTGAGGTCTCTCCGCCTCCTCTTTGGCAGACATCACAGCCTCCCGAAATGGAATCTGCCCGTTTTCGAATTCGTGTAAATTTTAACCGTATTGTATCTTTATATTGCCTTGTTAATATTTAACTGTTGTTTGATGACGCATAGTTTTGAGTGCATATTTAAGGCAATTAACATGTCAATGATTAGCGTAAACAATGGGTACTTATCGAGTAAACGGCTCGACACTTGCAGCCGACGGAAACGCAATTACGCGAACATTCACCGGAAGACATTGTGCTCGCGCAAATGTATCGTAAAAGGCGTATAATGCAAATGTCGGTATCTGAATTTTTAAATATGTAAATATTAAAAAATTCCTCATAAATTTCACATTCGAAGATGATGTTAAATGTATAATATTAAAAAATTCCTCATAAATTTCCATTCGACGATGACGTTAAATGTACGTGTTACAATATGTATCTTTGTCTAACACAAATCATACCCTCATTTTAGTGTTTTCATTAAATATTCCATCTTAATATTCAAATAATAGTTATTCAAATAGTTCAAATATATTACAAAATATTCCATCTTAGCAGTTCAGTAAGGTAACAATCAGACAAAAGCACTCTCATTTATATCATACTATCCCGTGGATTCGCTAGCGTTGATTTTTCCTTAAATACACGTCAAAGAACGCTGAAAATACATTTTTTTTTTCTATCCCTGGGGGAACAGATTTTTTTCGTGACGAAAGGTACCCCATGTCCTTTATAGCCCTGATAATGTAATGTATTACTTTTAGGTTGACTGGTAGAAAATGCCTAAGGCATTAAGTTCGCCTGTACATGTTTTATGTATGAAGTGTAAATAAATAAATAAATAAATAAATAATGTGTATACAAAATTTCATGATGGTCAGTTGAATAGTTAAGGCGTGTAAGCGTAATAAACAAACAAACATTCGCACTTATAATATTAGTTAGTGTCATCGCTGATGTGAAAACTATGTATCCTGTATCATTATCCTACAATTACCAACAGACCAACATAACGTCACGTATATAATTTGTGTGAATAACCATTATGAACGCAAGTGAATCATATTAGGCAGACAGCACGAGTGTCATGATAGCCTATATTTATTTATTTACTAGCTTTTGCCCGCGGCTCCGCCCACATGAATGTCGGTTTTCCGTTACATGGGAAATCCCGAAACAATCATAGTTTTATATAAAAATCCTTAGAACCACTTTTGCTTGGTCTCTCGTACCTTAACAGCGGTTACTAAAACAGGTATCAAGCTGTATCTTCAATTTTACTGTACCGATTTTGATGAAACATGCCGTAGTATTTAAGTCGGAATAGTACTTTTAAGACTAACAGTTTGACCAAAATATGGTTCAGAATGGCTTGAACGTACAAACATCTATCGATTTAGTTTCAGAGGCCCTTAATTAGTCGATCTGAGTAGTTTTGTTTTTCAATATCTTTGATTTACAAAATTTGTCATTTAATAATTTTATAATAGTTATAGATAAGATGTCAGTATTCAAGCAGGCTAGACATTAGTAGCCAGATTCTACCAAAATATGACTCTTATTTGAATTTTGAAGACCTTGACTATAACCATTGATGGCTCATACAGTCATGTCAACACGATTAATTAATCTATCCATCAGTTTTAGACGACCGACCGTATAAAAGTGGCCTTGGAGTAATTTCGTTAATATCCCAGTGAGACATATGACTAGAGTATTCAATTATTATGTCCTAGTAACAATATCTAGAATGGCGAAATTAATTTCTACTAATTAGTTATATACCAAATTTAGTTATATAAGTTCTGTTACAACGGAATCAGCACTACCGGCGTGACACGAAAAATCTAGATTAGACGGGCGGACGGCATACTGTTAATTGGACTACTGCGTACTGCGTCATTGTAGAGCACGAGTTTCCTCTCAGTATGAGAGGACTCAGGCTATAGTCAATTACGCTGACTAATGCGGATGCACGGGACCTTAGACTTCACACACCGTCGAGAAAATATCAGGCTGTAGGTCACTCATCAGTGGTCTCCTTCACCGTTTGAAGTGACTGATAATTAATAATTGATACGCCAATGATTTCAAAAAGTTGGATTCAAACTCGAAACTAAGACTTGAATTCAATATACGTTATTTTTAGTACTATGAGAATTTTGGAGATATTGTAGTCGTTTAGTTATTATCTTTTTGTAGAAAAGTCTACCAAGCATTTGGGTCAAATAATAATATGTACGTTGGTGTGCTGTGGTTTCAGACACGGCTTGCGATCGTAGGTTCGATCCCGGTCCTGTACCACATTTATTTCTAATTTATGTCCGGTCTAGATTGTAGACCCCAGCGTACTTAACGGAGAAGGAAAACTGCATGCAGGTGTGTGAAATCTATTCGTATCAAACCACACTAGGCCAGCATGGTAGACTACGGCCTAATCCCCCTGTTAACAGGTGTGGTGGGGATGAATATGGACTGAAGATGAATGGCGTGCAGTCACAGTAACACATCAACATCCGCACTTTATCAGAGGAGTCACCGACGCGTTGCCTTCCGATTAATTATAATTTAGATATTCGGATCTCTCGTTTAGTAAGAGAAATGAAGCAACTTAATACTAAACTATACAGTTGATACCTATAATTCTATATTAAAGAAGTTTTATGTAAATTATAAGTTCCAGTTTCTTGAATGCAACCGTTATGATTTTGTACTTAGTAGAAAATAACAATTACCATTTGAGTTCGGTGGCCTAGTTAGGGAGTAGTAGTACTCGTAGAGCCGACTAGAGATCAAAAGATTAAAAATATCTAGTATCACTTGCATGCTCGCAGAAGTGTGTAATCTCTAAACCGCATTGCACCAGAGTGGTAACTATGACTGGATTCTCCTGAGGAGACGACTCTGTCTCAGTCATCATCATCGTCAATCCTTGGAACTCCACTGCTGGATATGGGCCTCAAATCCCTCATTTTAAGGATAAAAAGGATTTACAGTAGTTTTTTTTTCTCTTGTTAACTTTATTTATTGTGCTTGTCCTGAATAAATGTGATTCTTTCTTTCTTTTGAATCCTCACGCTTGGCGGGCGTTTGAAGATAGTAGTATATTTTGATTAAATAACAGAACACCGCTGCTGCTCGATATCCCGGTACATCTCCTAGCTGGTTCTCACAGCAACCTCGGGAAGACATATATAGTATGAGTCCGATATTTAAGACAGACATTAGACAAGTCTCAGATAACTGGTCGATAATACAATTACACCATATGGTGTATTTGTTCTATAGACTCCTCTTCGCTAATGAAACACCTCTGGGTTAATTTTCAAACACTAGCTTTATTCTTTTATTGTTTATACACTTATACACGTTTATACTTATACACTTTATACCCTTGCATAGCATATAGCTTCATATTTGTCTTATAACGTCCAAACACTTTGACGACCACTATTCGAATGAATCCCCTTGCAGTTTTCGTTCCTTTTTATACAGTCTTCTTCATTCAAAATAGGACAGTTGTCAATTTAACAACCGTACTCATTAATAATATAAATTAAATTTCGATTTTATATCGGTTAAATAAATGAAACCTTATAATTCATAATTCCTTTAGACAAAAATCGAACGGAGCGGAAATCGAAAGTGTGTCCGTTGGCGATAATTAACTTGCAAATAAAACATTTAAGTATCGACTTTCCAGCGTAATGGCCGCTGTTATATTTCTGATTTTTTCCTCCACGTCGCTAAGTGACAGCATGTCGAAATAACATTAACACCTTTAAAAATCATCTTTGTCGCGTTGTGCGCAAAACCAGTGGCTCTTGAATGTAAAAACATGTTTATGTCCTTGTTAGGTGAAAAGTAGAAATCAATACTTTTATATGTTCGTTAAATAACGAGTTTTTCTGTAGTTAAATGTAGAGTTTATTGTTAACTGTGTATACGGATAGCGGGATACGGATCAACGCTGATGTTGGTGACGACATTGATGATCACGTCGGGTTATCATCAGCTACAGGTCGAAGTGTGGCAGGAGTGGTAGTGTCGGAAAAGGGAAGATCTACCGACCAAACGGGTGTTAAGATGTGGGGGACTGCCACCGCCCCATCGGTTAATGTCGGGATATTGTATACGCTAAATCGATATCAAACTTCATCACCGTGATTCAGATTCCTATGTCTTCATTCTACTGTTGCGCCATCTGTTGAGGATGCGTGACGAAGTAGGTCGCCTACAGTTATATGCAAATAACCATATACATACATACATACATTCACGCCTTTTTCCCTGGCTCTCCGGCGGGGAATCGAACCCCGGTCTCCCGCGTAACAGGCGGATATACTGACCATTATACTACCGAAGAATTGGGGTAGGCAGAGACCACTTCTTTCCACTTGCTACGAGCAGTGGCTATCGGTAGCCCACTTTTCGCCCCCGCGGGAAACGAGACGTGTAGGGTGGCGAACCACGACGCCGCCATTTTTGAGGTCCTAAAATGTTAAAGTGCCTAATTGCGTTCCCTCGAAAAGGAAGAAAGGAAAGAGGTTGAGGTAGGAAATGTGTATTGAGCAAGGAATATGGAATTTGGGAAAAGGATTATAGGATACAGGATACTACTATCTCGGAAGGAATAGGAAGAGACAGTAGCCATTTGAGCTTAAAAAAGCATTTCTTTCGAAATCACAGACAATCACTTCAATTTTATTTATTTACTGTTACTATTATAAAATTGATAAATGTCAAATTTTGTCAGATATTTAAAAAAAAACTACTCACATCAACTAATTAAGGGCTTCTGAAACCAAATCCGTCGAGGTTTTGTTTATTTGTTTGTTTGTTCGAGCTTCACGCAAAAAGCAGCGGTATTTTGGTTAAACTGTTACAGTTATAAAGGTACTATTCCGACTAATACTGCGGTATATTTCAATAAAATCGGTCCTGTAGAATTGAAGATACAGCTTGATCTCTTTATAAAGGCGGTTACTACCGTTAAGGTACGAGAGGTCAGTAAAATTGGTTCTTTGGCTTTTTATATAAATCTATGATTGTTTCGGGATTTCCCATGTAGCGAAAAACCGATATTCGCGCGGACGGAACTGCCGGCAAAAGCTATTTATATAGTTATGTATCTAGACTTAACGTCTATATTCCTACATCCATTGTTAAAACTGCATCATTAATGTCATCGTCCGCGTATCCTACCGCATGATTGTTGTCGTCATATTTTCTGAAACTTAGCTATGATATTGTTAGCGTTTAGAAATCTAATTGCTTATAGTATAATTTTAGACAGGGAACTAGGTTACTTTAACTTATGAAAAAGATTTATTCGGTCTGGACAAAGTTCTTTAATTCTTTATTGTACAAATCACAAAAATATGGTTATTAAAAATAAATGTACAACGGCGAGCTTAACCCACAATTGAGTTTTCTACCAGCGAACCTTTGATATTTGAAAGATGCGGCAGTCCTTGTGAGGGGTATAAAGTACAACAGACATAAAATAAACTTAACATATACTACATAAAATAAATAACTGAAATACAAATGTGTACACACTAAAATTCAATAAAGTTATTCACAAGCAATAAGTGAAAGAACAGAACTAATTCAGAAACGTTCTTTTTCACTGTGTGACGCTGGCGTAATAATAGCGTCACTCCATGTCTTCTCGTGAGTGCTGTGAGAACCAGCTAACGGATGTACCATGATAACGGACAGCGTTATACTGTTATTTAAACAAAATCTGTTGCGGTCTCCAAAACGCCTGTCAAGCATGGAGATTATGGCAAATGCCTTCTTTTAAGGAGTAGGTTCTTGTCCAGTAGTGGATTTTTCCGGGCTGATGATGATGATGTGATGCGTTCGGGGTGCGTAGAGACCGGTTGTTACGTAGCGCCAATAACTTTCCCTTACAGATCATGATCACTGGCGCTCTCGTAACAGGCTCGGAACACGTAATAACCACACTCGGTTGGTTAACGCATCTATTTGAGAGCGAGAGTCGATTGTAAATTGATTTTGTCTAAGCACGCGACGCCAAGGGTCAATGAATCACAACACTTTCTCTGATCACTGTGAACGATGCACCGAGATGTTACGTGTAACAAAATTGCAGGCCATTATTGTCTCTACATTAATGCGTTACGGCTTAAAATCGCCTGACAGTTTTGTTAAGCCGTCTTTGTGAAAACCAATAAAAAATTAATTGTAATTACGAATGGCCACGCATTACGTGCGGGAGAGATAAGAAAAGTAAAAAATGACGTCAGAACGTATTCGAATTTCTAATTTAATGACTTTAATGCCTTATTTTTTTTTTTCGACGCCCAAGGAAAAATAAATTTGGAGCATAAATTTGACTTTTTAAGGTTACTTACAATTTTAGTTTGGGTCATTCGTATTGATAAATAAATGGACACAAAACAGCAGTGATCTTTACTTATAAATTTATTTGATCCCTCTATCACCAATGCACCACGAATATAATAGTATATTTTTTTTTTAAATTTCTACCCTCCACTGTGGCATCGACAAATTTTGTATATTAAATTTTTTAACGATCCTTCATTGTCCTGGCAGTGACAGGTGACATGACAAAAGTATGATATGTGTCTGTTTTAACGATCGTTTTGACCTTTTTGTCAGAATCAGAAAGTCCATTGTTAAAATATATTTCGTTTTGAAGTTTTGAAAAGCTGTTGTTTATCTGTAGAAAAGTTGCCATTAATTATCACTCTTTCTAGAACCTATTGAATTTTTATTGATTCTTATTATTGGATATAGCTTTTTGCTTTCAGAGTTCCATAGTTGAAATAGAAACCCTTAAGCATTCGCCATGTGCGTTTATGTCATCTTAATTATGTTTGAATATTCCAGTTATTAACTCTGAAACTTGGTGCATTTGTCTCCGTTACGAAAATAGGTATTAAATAAAAGAAAAAAAAAAACATTTTTTTCCTATTATTAGGTTTTGAGAACTCGCAAGTTGGAATAAAAAATCAGAAATAATATTATACTAGAACGTAGACTTTAATTTTTTTTACAAGCATATTGCTAGAGTTAAATAGTTCGCGAGATATTGCCGATTAACATAATATATAGCTGTGTAAGTAAAGCCGATTTTATTTGTATTTAGCAAATTTTTCTCAATAGGTTTGTAATAATTTGATCTAATTGCATTTATTACATTAGTCGATGAATCTACATAGGTGGTAACTGACACCATTTCTATTCATTTAACGGATCATAACAGGATTGCGCATTATCCTGTAACGATGAAAAAATATCTCCACCCCATTTATTTCTTCTAAAGAGCATTTATGCTTGAGTAAATACTTATCAAAGTCAGTTTTCTTTATTACAAGGTACAGGCTAATTATATCAGATTCAATTTTGATCCGCACATGACTAAAAAATTAAACATGGTACAGATTCTTAGCCTTTGAGATAAGCGTCAACTAAATTTATGAATTATTTTATCGGCATACCATACACATTACTCTGTAGCATATTGGAATCAGCAGAAAAATGTGAATGCAACTTTGATAGACTGATGCCCCAGCCTGTAGTCTGCCATTCTACATGGGTCACAAGTTCAGTACTGTCTAGGACACAAAAGCTCATCCAGATGAGCTTTTGTGTCCTAGACAGTATAGTATAGTATAGTATCGATGTTATCGGCATCTCTTCCAGAAGAGATGCCGATAACATCGATAACACCGCCCAAACTACTCTTGGTTTGTTATTTAGCGTTTTTATAAAATTCGTTATATTGGTCTACAGTGAAGAGTACTCTATGCGTCTACTTATGTTCATGAGATCAATTATAGGATTTTATTGGTCCAATTAAATATGTAGGCACATAATAGTGTCGTATAAACTGCACAGCACCGGGATTTGTTATATATATATTGGTGTTATAGTTACTCAAATCAACTAACAGTGTCCGACATCTTGTACGAGTACTTCGAGGTCGCTGTCCGGATTAGGGAACTAGTTATAAACCAAATTCAAATCTATAATACTTATAGGAATTCTTTATCATACTTGCATAATGCCATAGAATAGTAGACACTATTGAATGTCATGCATATCTATATATAGAAGATGCTAATATTATAGAGGTAAAATTTGTTTGCTTGTTTGTTTGTATGTAGGGGGGTGATCTACAGAACAAAAATCCAACTCTAAAAAAAATTTTCTTTGGTAGAAATTTACGTTATCCTTGAGTGCTCAAAATGCTATAAATTATATTTATATCAGGCATATTAACCAAGCTATCACAATGTTTGTCTAGCAAATCGGAAAGCGATACGATTACGAAGAAATTATGGCGCAAGTTTATGAATAAATAGGAAGCCCACGTGAGCGCAGCAGCGGGCAACTACATTACGTACGTCATTGTCTATACATTAAAGATATCTCATAAAAATCTAACTCATATCGACTAACAAAGGCCTACTGAAACAGAGACCATTTTATTTTTTCTTTGCACCTGGTCTATTTGTTTGTTCGAGCTTCACGCAAAAACTAGCGGGCAGATTTTGGTCACACGGTTACAGTCTTAAAGTTACTATTACAACTTAAATGGTATCTTAAATTATGGTACGAGAGCTCAAATAAAAATAGTTTTCCATTGACATTGAGTTTGACGACTGATTGGTAAAGTGGCAGTGACACCACTTTCAAAATGGCAGTGCTTTCTGTATCAATGAGTTCCCAGGTTGGAATCCCGGTAGGCATAAACTTTGCGTGATGAACACAAGTGTTTGTGTCCGAGTCATCCGTGTTTATGTGTTTATGTTTTGTATTTCTGTAATATTATAAATTTGTGAAATCAAAGATATAAAAAAGCTACTCAGAGTGACTAATTAAGGGCTTCTGAAACCAAATCTCTCGATGTTTGTTTGTTTGTTCGAGCTTTACGCAAAAACCAGCTGGTAGATTTTGGTCAAAGTGTGAAGACTTAAAGGTACTGTGCCGACTTAAATACTTAAATACCTCCGACTTAATTAAAATACGTCCAGTAGAATAGAAGATACAGCTTGTTCCCTGTTTTAGAAGCTGCCGCTATGATATGAGGTAAACGTGGTTCTTAGGCCTTTTATATAAATCTATGATTGTTTGGGGATTTCCTTTGTGGTGGAAAACTGACATTCATGCGGGCGGAGCCGCTGGAAAAAGCCAGTATCCATATAAGTATGTATGTCGTTGTCTAGTACAGGGAATCCTACTTTGTGATTACATCAATGTGTGTGAGTGTTCAAAATATTATTATTTAGCGCTAAAGCCGAAACAACGCGAGCGGAGCCACGGCCGTAGTCTAGTTATTATATAAAATGCGAACGCAATGTTTATTTACAAACTGTGTGTTGTGTTCAAAGTCCAATCAACGACACGTAGACATGCGCACATAACATGAATTAACGTAACTGTCTGCGCCAAGCGGTCAGCGCCGTACAACTGACCGTGCACAAATTTTAGACTTTGACCCCTCTGAAAGTACTTCACCTACATGTATAAGAGTTTAATTGCCGTGTGGCACTGGAATAATACCTTCACTCCATATCATCCCGTGGATGCTGTGAGAACCAGCTAAGGGATCATCATCATCTCCATCTCAGCCCAAAGACGTCCACTGCTGAACATAGGCCTCCCCCAAGGGTTTCCAGAAAGATCGGTCTTGCGCTGCTTTCATCCAACGGCCTCCCGCAACCCTAACCAGGTCGTCAGTCCACCTTGTGAAAGGCCTGCCCTCGCTTCGCCTTCC
>WUAW01007548.1:29792-43120 GCA_017165845.1 Thaumetopoea pityocampa | reverse complement strand
GTATGGTGACTCCGAATTGGAAAGTGTGACATAAATTGACCTTTTGTCACATGGAACGATGCTATAATTATAGCGCAGGATGCAAGCGGTTCACAGCCGCTCAGTGTGGTGATCATTGAAGGAGGCCTATCAATGTCAGATTAGCCATACAGCAGAAGGCAGCTAATGCTACGGGCCCTGCGTCTGTATTCAAAAAAACTACAAATGAAAAAAATAAGTAAACCTCATAAAACTTCATTCGAATCGTGTTTTCCAAATTTAGAAATAGTGGTCGTAATTCCGTTGTAACAGAACTTAACTAAATTTAGTCCCTCCCTTGTTCTAATGTATTTTGTCATTTTGTCAGTCATTTTGAAGACAAGGATTGTGCTTACTTTACTAAAGCCTAGAGATGTTGGTTCGCAGATGTGAGAAGTGTATCAGTATTAGTGGAGATAATAGTGAAAAATAAAATTGGTATCGTTTCATTTTCATCGTTTCTTCATAGTTAGGCCAATTCATTATGGGACCAACTACATAAGTCCATACTAGCATTAGAGCATCGCTTATACGAAAATGTAACTTGATGTCATTTATGGGATATTTTATGGTTCATCGGTTCTATATAATTTACACGACTGTTTCGTTTTAAATATCATCATCATCATTTACATATGAGCCGAGATGCGTCTACTGTTACACATAGTCTTCAGAGCCGGATAATGCCAGCTTGGGGCCCGTAGCAAATGTGAACATTGGGGCCCCTTGAATTGCATTACGTATTAAAATTTAGGATTTAAATACAACAAGGCTACATTTACAAAAAGACTTTTCGTGGTTTAATATGAAATTTAGAAATAACACTCGTCAAATCAATATTTCTAGGTAAATCATTTTCAATATTCATTATAGGAGGGGGGTCATTCAGACGTTCTTGTCCCATTGTGTTCCTTAACACATTTTAAATTGGTTTTAGTGTTGTAAAAGAACATTCTCCGCTACAGTTTGTGATCATCAAACTTAAGTAAATGTGTAACACTGGTGCTAATTCTGTTGTGACAGAATTTAACTAAATTTAGTCCCACCCTATATTGTTCTAATGTCAAACGCCAAAACAAGATAGCGAACATTTATAGCGAGTACCGACCTACGTTTCTGTCAAAAGATTAAAAAAAAGTCGCATTTTTGCGTATCTTTAGTCCATATGTTCCGTGGTCGCGTCTAAATGTTTTAATTTTGACGTGTCTAAACGAAACTGACAGCACCAAAATTGTAGCTATCTCGTTTTGACATTAGAAAAAGATAGGAGGAGAGTCTAAATTTAATTCTGTTATCGCAGAATTACTACCGAAGTAAATTTCATATTATACGACACTACCAAAAAGTACTTGTAAATGTACTACACTGCATTAGGAGTTGTCATCGTTATCGAAAAATATTATTACATTCATGAATACGGATTTCATCGTCACGTGATTGTTGAGTTTATCCAGAACATCGATAATTCGAATATAGAAAAAACTAAAACTTGAGTTAGTGTAAGTGTATAATGAAAATATAGTGGTATAGTGGTTATTGCATAAAGCACAAGAACACATTTCCCTTAATAGAAGGAAAATGTTAATGAACACATTCTTACTGATTTTTGTTTTTTTTTGCGCGTTTTATGTATGCTTTACATTTTAATTGAAGTAATTATAACCTAGTGGTATGATCTTGCGTTCCGAGTCTTAGATCCAAGGCAAATTTACTTTTCGAAATCTCATTCGTAATATTAAAAGTGCATCAAGCCAGCGTGGTGGACTATACCTACTTGGTCTCATTTTGAGATCCGTGACCTACAGCGGGATGGTAGATGGTGGTGGTGGTGGTGGTGGTAGATGGGTTAATATGATGATGATCAGATTGATTTGACTTGTATGTGTGAATGGAATGACATCTTTTTCAATTCAACTTTCACCCACTTCCAAACGTCCGAATAGTTTCACACAGATATTAAGAACCAATGACAATACAATAAAGACAAAAAAGAAATGAATAAAAAATGAGTATTTTTATACACATAGAAATATGAACTAAAAATTAAAAATTAATCTTTAACAACTCTAAATAATAATTAAATAATTTCATAACTATTTAACAGCAGTAAGGTGTCTCATAAATCGTTACTTAATTTTTGAATTAAGATTAAAGTATTTTTTTTTATTTTAAACATAATTTATTTAATTTGTTTTATTCTTTAATGTATAATTCCGGAAAAAATACTAGATTACAATTCAAATACTTATTATTCATGTGAGTTCGATTATAATAGTACATTTTTTAATGTATAAATATGATTTTCTTTTTTTTAAGTGTTTTATGTTCACTCTTTCGAAGTATTAATTTGATTTATTTTTTGTTACAGGTATGTTTATAGCTCTAAGTAAACTATTTAAAAGAGGTAAGTAAATTTATTTCGTTAATATATTGGAATTGTAAATTAAGCATTATCTACAGTCTCGGCAACGGAATTGCTTCTCTATTAAGTATAAGTGAAAGCTATTTTATCATCGCATATTAAACTTGTTGAAAGAATTTGCCTTCGTCATTTTTCAAATTAACCATTACACAAGCCGGCTTTTTATTCCTGGTTGTAATGAAAGTAAACAAAGTAGGGCGGTTTAATTCCAAAGTGCTTAGGGTTGTGAAGTTTTCCGGTGCATGGTCGCCCGAGCGACGGCCGCGTGGAGCGGCGGAGGCACTCCCACTCGGTGCTTGCGGCCGTCGGCGGCCCGCGCACTCATTCACTCCAGTCCTCTGCCGGCCGTGGCGGCGACAGCACGCGCGCCCTCCGACGCACGCGTCAGATGTTAGTGTACGATTACGACACCGCGTCGCACCTCGGACCATTACCGTGACAGTGAATCGTATTCTCACGAATATGGGTTAAACATCCCCTTTTGCGTGATGAGTCCGGGCGAGCGCGCCGCCCTCGGGCGACGCGAACCCGCTCGCCCTCCGTATGCTACCAGTGCACCGGGTTACCCACCGCCTTATTATCCACCCTATGGCGTACCTCACCCGAGCGCATGGCTTGGCGCTCCGCTCATATCTATGACGGGTCGAACACCACCACAGTCCCGGAATACGCCCGTCTCCAAGTTAGCTATGCATGCCCAGGGTGCACCTCTCATCATCCAAAACAGGCACGATCGACGCAAATACACCACCGCTCCGGAACTGCGTAACCATCGCTCTCTCGGACAGTTTGAACACGTCACGAGGGACAGGTGCGAAGCACCCGAGGGAAACCGGCCGCGTAACCAATTTCAGCAGCCGCGTTCGATGCGAGGCGGACGTAGCAACAACACGGACGCGGTCAGTGTCGCGAGCGATGAAAGTTCCGGCTCAACTAACTCTGAGACCATGCTGCCCAGGATAATCAAACCTCGGAAACGTCGCAAAAAGGACAGGAAACCTAATAATATCGCACCGCACGACCTGGCAGCGGCTAACTTGGATCTCGGCGACGTGGACCGTTGTGCGGTTACAGGCTTAGTAGGTACGTCTCATCGTATATATGAGGACACTTACTGCCGAGAAATGTCCTTGCCGTATCGCTTGGATGTAAAAGTCTTGGAGTATCCGGATCCAGTACCTGAGACTTACCGAGTGGCGGCATTAGGAGAAGCATTAGAAGCTACTAGATTCGGTTTAGCAGAGGCAGCGTCACCCGCTGAATCGGCTGTCAGTTCGTGTCAGTGTCGTCTTTGTGACCCGGTGGGACAAATTTGGGACGCTGATTCAATTGCAGATTTGCTTGATGAAAATTCTAGTGGTGATTTCGCTCCCACGAAATTGGAAGATTCCATGAAAGTGGTTGGGCCTTTAGGCAGGCGAGGAGTGGACACGATCCTGCGGCGCAGTTGGAGCGATCCGTCCTCCAGAGTGCCAGAGCGAAGAGATCTAAATAACGGTGAAACATATTCTGCTCCCAACCTGTACTCACTGTTTCCACCTACTAGAAGGGATAGTTCTCCTGAGCCTCGTTCCCCTCTCGCTCTGGACATAACATCTGAGATCGTCACCTCGATGAACGGCCAACGTGACCTGGAAATCAAGTTGTTTTCGAGCTGCTCGGCGCCGGCGGGGAGCTCCGGCCGGCGCTCCTTGTTTGACGAAAAAAGTGAAAGTGCTGTGAAATCATACATCGGGAACTACGAGCGTAAAGTGAACTGTGTGGTGAATAATAACAAGGTCCATTCTAGTGTCAAAATAGTTGACAAGAACAGTGAGGATGTGTACGACGCTGGATGTTCGTCGGCGTTCGCGTCCGGCGACGCCTCCCGTAACATTTGTGATTTAGCCTTAGTTACTGCCTGAGGTACTTGTGTTCGATTAATTCGATATTTTAAGTGGAATTTTAGTGTCGTCGAGCAATCCAGGTGGCTCTAAGCTCGCCATTTGAGCTGGACTCAAATTGTCACAGCGAGGCATGCACGGAGTATCTCACCGCGGCCCACTAATATTGAGATCTCCGAATCGGTTTCCTGTAGATTCTATAATTAATTTATTGTTAACAATAGCGTAGGAAACTGATGATGAACTTTATCTGGAAACGTAATATTCGCCGTTTATCAATTTTACAAATTTTAACATCAGAAAACCGACGATAATACCAAATAAGTTGACAATGGGGTACAGAAAGAAACCTGTGTACGACTGTGTCACACACACAATTATTATTATTGATATCTATTGAAAATCGAGCAAGCGGAGACAAATGCGAATTAAAACACAGTAATACGTTATTCTCAAATCTTGCAATTCACTGAAACGAATGGTGGCAGCGATGTGCAAGCCGCCATAACTCGGTGTGTGCAATTAGCGTGTCACACTACTGACACGGTTCTCGCGACGGTGCGCCCGATATTGCGGTTTCCCGCGGTTTTCACCACGCGCCGTTCCGGGTGGCGTCTCGTGCGCGTGCGCACCGGTAGGTAGCGTTAATGACTCTTTTCATTCCAACAGACCCGGCTCTCTCCAACATTAGTTTACAATTATGAAATTTGTTCATTTAACGTACTTTTTTTTTGTTAATTTTATAAATCTCATGTTCCGCGTAAATTACTTTGGTTCGGTTTCCCTTATCGTTAGTTTAATTAGTCGTTTTATATACCTTGTCACGTTCTGTTTATAGAGTGAAGTACACAAGATATTAAACTCATATGTATCGTAAATCGGCCGAAGCGCACGTATTGCGATTGCACACATCACGTCCGAGTGTTATATTCACGAAAAGTATCGTTATCGGCGCGAGTGATCATCAACTGTTTCATTATTTGCGTTAACATCACGTTTCATTTCATCGATGTGATTATAAATCTGTTGTATTTACTATTATTTTACTGCAGTTATTAAGTTTGTTAATCGCGCGACGGTCATATTAGTTATATTATCTAACATGCGTGCCGTGTTGATAAAACGTCACGAGTATTTTTTGTATAACGGTAATGTGTGTTTTGGATGATAACGTCTTATTTATGTAGATCAGGTATAGTTATGGAATGCAATTTATAAAATAGAAATCTTCGAATGTGACTTCCAATTAAGTAACGAGTATTTTATCGAATTTTAAAACGTTTAAAACTGAAAAGGTTCGGTTTTATGACGATCATTCTTTAGGGAAAGTAATAACTGTTTTATAAGCACCAATGACACGAATATCTTCTGTAACAGTTCCAGCTTCTCGTGTTGTTCTTTCTCGTTTCGTTACCGTGTATGTTACGCTATAAGGATATCGTAAAGTCAATTGATAAACGGCGAATTCCAGTGTTCCTTTTCCTGTTTTCCATTTCTCTTTTGTTTGTTCCACGGTCCATGATACCAGATAAAGTTCCATAATGTAGATAATGTGAATATAACTAAGTTATTCATGGGATGAGCGGGCTGTCTACGGGTGTCGTTGGGTTTTACACTTCACGATCTTGTTGTTATTATGTTTTACGTTTTTATTATTGTTTTGCTTGTGTTGCTCGGCGCGTGCGTGGGATGACATGATATATAATGTCCTTTCATCCATTTTTTATCTGTACACTGACAAACACCGGTGATTTATTTCATCTTCAAGTGTCTCCTTTTGTTTTAATATCAATTCATATTAGCGACAATCTGCCGGTTGACATATTAATTTGGTGTGAATGGAGACCGGGAGTTCGTTTAATTATAATACTGTTATCGAAAAGGGAAGGCGGTGATAGCTCCTTTGTTACGTGGGATAAGTTGCGTAATATCACGATTGCACGTTGCTGTAGCAATTATGTAAGTAATCAAAGTGGATAGACGCTATTTAATTTGCCCGCTAGATTGCTGTTGTGTTGGCAATTTAAAAGGAGCCCGGCGCCGGACGAGGCTGTAAAACTCAACGATACATTCACTTTCATTTAAAACAAAAATAGGCTATCTCTTAACACGCTGAGTGAATGCATTTTATTAAAACCTAGGTGTAATATTTGTTTGTGTATGCTGCGGGGCGTGACGTCACGCCCGCACACTATTTTTGTACAATAAATTACCGTGTCCTGATAGTTGTTGTTTCATTTTTGGGTGTGTTTCGATAATGTTCAGTGAGTTTTGATCCTGACAGTCGTACTTGTGCTTCGTGACGCCGACATAATAATAGCGTCACTCCATTTCTCCCCGTGAATGCTGTGAGAACGAGCTGAGAGATATGCCAGGATAATGGGCGGTGGCGTTATCCTGTTCAATCAAAATCTACTGCGATCTCCATGACGCCTGCCAAGCGTGGAGAATATGGCAAATGCATCCTTTTTTAAACAGAACGCCTGTGTCCAGCAGTGGACATCCACGGGCTGGTGATAATGACGATTCATACTGACTTTAAAATTTATTTTTTGTTAACCATCCCCCGTGCATCATCATCATCATCATACGTGATACGAATCTAATGACACAAATCATATTGACAGTGAAAATATACGCTCGCGGTTAAAATGTTTTAAAACGTTTTTTTAAACTAACTAGAACCGTTTACGTAATACCGAACCTATATTTGTGTGTTACGCACGTCGATACGTATATTTGTTTGCAACAGAAACGTTTCTGTGTGAAAAGTTATCGTATTTTTATTTCAAGCTCACCGTAACAAAGGTTGGCTGATAGAGAAAGCGTTAGGCATTAAGTCCGTCCCTACATTTATATGATACACATATAATTATATGTCCTGACTGACTGACTGATTCATCAACGCAAAGCCTAAACGGCTGGGAAACTAAAACTTGAAATTTTAGCAGTTGATGCCTTCTATGCAGTAAGCATCCACTAAGAAAGGATTTTTGGAAAGAATTTGGACGTTGACGTACTTCACATATAAATATGTGAAGTACGTCACTATGAAATGAAGAAGCACAAAATTTCATATAGCTACTTTTGGTTAGAACTAAATGTACAGGTATATCGGCGATATTCAAAATTTTACCCCTAAAAAGGTGAATTAGCTAAGAAATTTTAGCCCCAAAAGGGAACATCGCGAATGACGTTTACAAAGAGGTACTGCGGTAACTAAAACTAAAGACAAAAAAATTAGACACGCAAGCGAAGCCACAGACAACAGCCAGTCGTGTATAAAGTCTTAAAAATAGCTGAAAATGTTTTAACAATTACAAGGTGCTACAGCACACAAAATAATTTACTATCCTCATCTGTTGTGGAAATTATTTATTGTATTACATACATACATACACTCACGCCGGTATCCCATAAGGGTAGGCAGAGACCGCAGTTTGCCACACACACACACTACGTTCCTGACACACTCTCTCACTTCTTCCATATCTATACATATTTTCATACACTTTCATCGATTAAAGGTACTACAAACTTGACCTTTTTGAAACAATTTGTTGATTTGGTTAAGATAAGTTTTTCTGGGCGTCCTCTTTCGACACTCCCACTCACATTTGCCCAGTGTATTCATTTCGTCAATCGAATCTCGCTCATTCTTTCTAAATGACCGAACCATTGGAGCATTCTTTTCTCGATCCTTGTCACCACATCATACTCCAACTTACAACGATCTCATCATTCCTCAATCGTATATCCTATTTAATAAGTAACTATCACATGCTTCAAACGGTGAAGGAAAACATCATGATGTTTGATATATACTTTCTCGACGACGTTTGAAGTCTGCCAAATCGCATTAGGCCAGCTTGGCGGATCACAGCCTAACCTCTTTCATCCTGAGAAGAGACCCGCGCGCGCCCTGCATTGGAATAGTAGATCAGTTGATGACGATTATGATGAGCCTTTTTAAATATTAATTTATCATATTAATTTATTTACTTTTTTTTACTACAGCTATGAATTTTAACAGCACATCTCATTGTATAGCACATGTCATTCATACTGAAGAAGCTGCTATTGTTCTTGTACTTCTTATTAATATACATTATTGACTATTAATTACATTATTAATTACTAACATATTCACTATCTACATTATTATTTGTAGATTGTTGTTGTACAAATTACCAGTATCTAGAGTAGCGTGCGTATAATGTTCCGCATAACATTCATTATTTGTCTACAAAATATTCCACTCACAAGGACACCGTGGTCAATGTCACGATTATTTACTTTTTAATTTTTTATGGTTACTGCTATTTCATAATACTCTGCAAATACGTTTGCAACGTGTTCATTTCAATATATTTATTTTTCCAAAAGGTTTCGCCCGCGACTCCGCCCGCGTGAATGTCGGTTTTCGCATTAAATGTAAAATCCCGAAATATAATAATTATAGATTTCCAGAAAATTCGAGAACCGTTTCTACTTGAGTTCTTGTACCATAATGGCGACTTCTACTTTATCAATTTTGATAAAAGGTACTGCAGTATTTAGGTTGGAATAGTACCTTTAAGAGTATATAGTGTGTCGAAAATCTACCCGCTGGTTTTTGCGTGAAGCGTAAAGAACAAACACGCATAGAAAACAAAGATGGTTTCGGGTTCAGAAGCCCCTAATTAGTCGATCTGAGTTAGATTTTTTGAAAAATCTTTAATGTACAGACAGTGAAGTTTTACAGTTTTCTAATTTGATTCTCCGTGAGCATAACGATAACGGCATTACATAATCTCTCCTATTATCATTGTAGCATTTTCATTAGTTTCGTAGCCTAAGTCGCATCTAATACAAATTTAAAATTAGTTGACTTTTTAAGTTTATTTTAAAGAGACAACAGAGTTCGTCGGAATTTGGTCTCTGTGTGTAATACGTAATAACGTAGATAATCATTTGTCTCAAGTTCTTAGGTATAACAATGCGTCTGGAAATCTGAACAAAATCATGAACACATATCATCAACGCACATCATTCATGAACACATATCATCCATGGGCTGTTGTAGTCACTTACCGTCAGATGCACGCTCGTTTTCTATTTACATAAAATTGAATATCTAGTGCTAGCTACTACTAATATGTAATGATGAATTTCCCATGTAGCGGGAAATCGATATTCACGCGGGCGGAGCCGCGGGCAAAAGCCAGAAGTGCATATAATTATAGACCACATAAGTTTTCAGTTTCCCAGTAGTTACTATTTATTGATTGATAAATTATTATCGAGCTCGGATCCATATTTGGTCCGGATTTTTCGTCGGAATGGGGAGGGATTTTACACATGCCTGCGAGCTTTTCTGCCGCACGCGTGGCATCCACATAGACCGTAGACGAGTCTAAAAAATTCAATGGAATAAAACCAATATTCGAACCCACGTCCTCTTTATCGCAATTTAGTTTTAAGATACCATATTTAAATAGATTTCAAGAGGCTCCTTTGTAGCTTCAGTTTTTGCATAATCAATTTGGNGTATTCGAACCCACGTCCTCTTTATCGCAATTTAGATTTAAGATACCATATTTAAATAGATTTCAAGAGGCTCCTTTGTAGCTTCAGTTTTTGCATAATCAATTTGGCAACCACGTCTAATACGCTTAATGGTTATAATTAGCAGTTCTTCTTGCAAATTACTTTGTCGAAAAACGTTGGAAGACAATTAATCAGATGTCAGCAATATATTATATTTGTACCAACTTTTGTTATTCGAAGTTTCACCTCCACGTATCCTCGAGACGCTGTCAATCATACACGTTAACGATTGTCATACGAGACGTTCTTTTTTTTTGTGAAATACTAATCTGCAATAAAATTATCTGTGAAACACACGTCTTACAAATTAATTTTTTTGATCGATTGATATACGATTCTTTTGTGTTGGTCGTGCCCCTCATAGCCGTGATTAATCTGTCAATATTAACAATCAAGCTAATAACAATTAGTCATTTTCGATTAACTCAATTGCATAAACAGTCCAACAATATTTAAAATTAAATTTACCTACATTTTAAAATTAAAAAGAGTATTCCGCAAGACACAGGACGGAAATCAAAGTACCTACTCACATTTACTAATAGTCATGCGAGATATTTTCTAAAATTTTATGACGCAAGTTGCGCAATAGGCAAATCTGGAGCAGAATTTTAGTAGCGCTCATAAAACTCGCAAGGTTACGTCTTACTAGAGACCGGCGGTGTTTTTGTTTACGTAACTTCACATAGCATTACGACACGTTACGACCTATATAGATAGATATATATATTCCTATATAAGTGCGAACAGTATTACTTTGTTGTTGCGACAAATTCGGTTCTGTACGTTTACTGCGCGTTTGAAATTCAGGAGTAGGTTGTCTGATCGTATAAAGATTATTGTTGTAAACAAATTTTATGATAATTAATTTGAATTAAAATAACGCAAACATTGATGTTTGCGTTATTTTAACAAGAAAATTTGAACCTTAATTATTTTAACTTTGTAGCTGCAATTAAAATGGTCTTGAAAAATTTCCTTTTAAATAATTTTACTTGTATAAATGTTCGTACTCAACATTTGTTATATATTACTTTATATATAATATTATATTATGGCCAATTTAATCTTTATCCAAATTAATCTTGCTCCAAATTAGGATTCCCTTTGTATTGGGACCTAGACAACGATATATTTACTTATACAGTTAAATACTAATACATATATAGACAACATTCATGACTTTGGTACAAACGTTTGTGCTCATGGCATAAAGTTTATCGCAGCCACCAAACCAATCTGTCATCATTGATTATTACAACTGATTTAATAAATTTATATTTGAGAAAATATAATGTCATTAAGCATAGAACACAAATATTTTAAATCCAGTCTTTCTATTCTCACAGAACGCAATGGCCGTTGACAGAGCACGTGGTGCTTGACCTTGCAACGCTTTCCTATAGAAATGGCCGCACTTGTACATATTTAATGGACTACAATGTAAACATAGCGCCGTGCACGGTGCTTCGTGTATTAGCCGTGAAGACACCGCCTGTTAGCGTATTATACGATTTACCTCGCATTTCGAAGTATAAATCAAACATTGTGCAGAGCAAATTAGATAGTAATCATTTACTTATCAATTTTAATAATTTAAACTTTCATGACTTAATTAAAACTTGATGATAAAACGTTTATCATTTCGTAGATCAGTGCAGATCGCATTTTACAATAGGTAGACGAATCGTGCTCGAACTCTAAGGGTTATTGGTTTGGGCAAAAATGGATTTATGGCAAATCCCTCCTTTATAGCAAATCTCTCCTTTTTAAGGAGGAAGCTCATGCCCAGCAGTGGGCTTCTACGAACGATAATGAGTGACTTAAAATCGTAGGGGCAATTTAGACAAAGTGCAGATGCCAAGGAGTTGCAAGCCAAATATGAGATTATGAGTATGCATAATGATTTCATTTTTCCATCAATAGAAACGTTTAAAAACAAAACAGTTGAAATATTACATAAATACATATTTCACGATGTTTATAAAAAATATTATAATTAAAAGATTCATTCGTTCGTTCTAATTATTTACGGGCTATCATTGAACATGCAACCAAAATTTTTGTCTCGTAGACAACTTGCCATGTTTTTCACTTTTCTAGTGCTTTGACTTTTGAGTGAGTAGCTTCTCTACTTAGCTAATATTGAATTTTTGCAAATTTATCCTCTTCAAATGTGCTTTTGTCGGCTGGCATGAACCCCTGGCGTTCTATATAAACTACTTTGGATATCAATGTTTTAGACTTATATTAATTCTGATTATGCATCTAGTGAAAACCTATACAACGGTGCGGTGGAACAAGAGTACCTTTATTACACCGAATAAATAATTGTGGCTCTAATGTACGAGTTAGACAGAAACGGATGGAATAATTAAGGATTTTCCTACTAAAAATTTTATCAAGGGTATTTCAAACGTATTAAATACTTAATTTATACTTAATACCTTACATAAAGCAGATACCTTAACTTTTTTTATAATACACAAACTAATGCAAATAAATTTAGCGTTTATGATTAATGCTCGACGATTAAATTTATTAATGTTATATTTAAACTTTAACTTTGTTAAAGTAATACCTGATATATATTTAGGAACTGCGGTTCTTTGTTCAACTATTTGAATAAGCGCCTAATGTTTGTTTTTCTTGAAAGATAAAATGATTGAAGTTAACAGCTACTCTCAAAATGTTTAAGCTAATAAATTTTCTAAATAAAGCTTTGCGAATCATTCAAAAATTTCCTCCTCACTGAACGTTTCTGCTGTATAAAATAGGTTAATTTCCAAGTTTCACAAATCAAATATTCTCGCTTCATTAATTTCCTACAGAAAGTTACCTTAAAACAATTCTCATGTTATTTCTTCTACAAAGTAACACGTAAAGCTTAGTATTCTATCGCAGTATTCTATTACATTCTACGATTAAATGGGATCATAAAACTCATTACTGTCAATGCCCTATCACCTAACTAGTTCCGAACAGGGTAAGTTTTCATCGGCGACTGAAGGCGGGGTAGAAAGTCAACCGGCTTCCGTTTGGAAGTTTGTGATCGGCTTTCACTCCCGATACGATGTGACTTCACCGCATTAGATTAAATATTATACGTTTCTCATGACTAGATCTGCACGCCATGGAAGTACCGTCCCACTAACGATTTGTGACTTGTGTACATAATCTTTTAGGGGCATTTAGAAGATTTACACAATAATTTTGACAATAACAGTTTTATTATATTGTGTAATACTTATCGTCATCTTATCAGCCATTTTGATGCATTCCCCACACTATTTGCATTGTCCTTGTCGATGTTCCTCGAGTTAAGAATAAACCTGCTGTCCATTACCCTGAAGTGTCTTTCGACTAGTTGTCGAAGCACACACGGGAAGAGTTTGAGTGGCTTTTACTGTCCAGAT
>WUAW01007547.1:451-18920 GCA_017165845.1 Thaumetopoea pityocampa | reverse complement strand
ACATACACACACATACAGACACATGTACTTACATACACTCATGTGCAATTTTGTAGGGTAAATACTTTGTTAATACTGCAGAATCCTGACACCTGAAACACAGAATTATCTAGTTTAGGTAATAGGACAATATTTATAGACTAAAAACTTGAAATAAATAAAAAAATACTACAGTATTAAGAATAAGTACGCGAACGATTTTTTTAACTCCACGGCGAGACTGGAGCCTGCACTACGCAGACGCCGGTGTTGACCTGATCTTATTCACGAAAATTATAATTTGATAAGTGCATTGGTAGTGTAGTGGTTTTAGACACGACTTACGATCGGAGGGTCGTGGGTTCGAACCCGGTCCCGTAGCACTGAGTTATTATTTGTAATTCATGATGTACGGTCTACATTGTAGACACCAATGTACTCAACGGAGAAGGAAAACTTCGTAAGGAAACCTGCATGCCGGTATGGTTGTGTGAAGTCTATCAACCCGCACTAGGCCAGTGTGGTAGACTACGGCCTAATCTCCCTCCTGATCAGAGAAGGTCCGTGCCCCTTTAGTGGGGGCGATATGGACTGGGGATGATAATTTGATAAAAAAAGTGTGTGTCTCTGTGTGTGTGCGTGTGTGCGTGAGCGTGTGCATGCGTGTGCGTGTGCATGCGTGTGCGTGTATGTCGCCCTAATAAAATAGAAAAAGCCATTTAAGTTAAATTCAATACTCTCTTTCGAACATACTTTAACTCGTAAACCGATATTAAAAAATGCTTCGAAAAGATGACGTCTGCAACCCGGGCCGGACCCATGCACTAACATTTCCATGGCTCCTTGGTATTTTGAAAGGCACATAACACAGTACTCCCGGCTCGTGTCTCTACGGCACTAGTGTGTGCACGCGCCTCACGGATATTGGAGGGGGCAATAGCCGACCCTGACTTACATATATCACAATAACGCTAGGGTGATGAATTTTATCATTACTAGCAGTCCTTTGGCGCCATGTGCGGCTAGACTCTACAAGAACACATTCAATGAAGATGCACCTCCGTACATATAAAAGATATTTTTTTTAATATAAGCGTTGATATTATAGTAGAGTGTTATCTATCTGTCTTATCTACACTATTATGAAATTGTTAAATGTCAAATTTTCAGAAATCAAAGATATTTAAAAACAAAGTACTCAGATCTACTAATTAAGGGCTTCTAAAACAGAATCCGTCGATGTTTGTTTGTTTATTCGGGGATCACACAAACTAGCAGCTAGATTTTGGTTAAACTGTTACAGACTTAAAGGTACTATTTCGACGAGGTCAAGTAAAAGTGGTTATTGGTTTATTTATATAAATTTCTGACTGTGTCGGGATTTCCTATATTACAGAAAACCGACATTCACGCGAGTGGAGCCGCAGGCAAAAGCTAGTACTATTATAAAATTATTAAATGTCAAATTTTCAAAAATCAAAGATATTTAAAAACAATACTCAGATCGACTAATTAAGGGCTTCTAAAACAGAATCCGTCGATGTTTGTTTGTTTATTCGGGCTTCACACAAACTAGCAGGTAGATTTTGGTTAAACTGTTACAGACTTAAAGGTACTATTCCGACTTAAATAATGCGCCATGTTTCATCGAAATCGCTCCAGTAAAATTGAAGATAAAGCTTGATCCCTGTATTAGTAGCCGCCGTTAAGGTACGAGAGGTCAAATGAAAGTGGTCCTAAGAAATTTTCATATAAATCTATGATTGTTTAGGGTTTTCCTATGTGGTGAAAATCGACATTAACGCGGGCGGAGCCGCGGGCAAAAGCTAGTTTGTTTATAAAGATGAATATTTAAACACAATTTACTCTTTTTTTATTTTACATTATACGTGGATGACATTGAAAGCTTTTAGAGAATAAAAAACAGCTCAGTGTAGAAAGGTGCCGATACTTTTATTGTTTTTCGAATTAGTCTCCCTTCCTCTATACATCTTCGCATTCGATGGAACCACTAAGAAAAGCAGTGGGCCCATTCTTCCTTAGGTGTCTCTTCTATGGCATTTTCGAACGCACTCACCGCAACTTCAGGGCTCGTAAAGCGAATACCTCGAAATTTATCTTTGGTTCTTGGGAATAAATGATAGTCGCAGGGCGCCACGTCAGGACTATATGGCTGATGACTCATTATCTCGACACCTGCCATCGTTAAATATTCAATTGTTCGTTTTGCGGAGTGCGCTGAAGCGTTGTCTTGGTGAAGAAGGATCCTGCTTCGAGGGCGCTGCTGTCGAACATTTTCCAAGATAACAGGCAAACAATAATTAACATACCATCTGCAGTAACTGTCCTTCCATCTTCCAGCACAAATGTCGAGAAAAGACCTTTCTGACCAAAGAACGAGGTAATCATCTTATTTCCTTATCTTCTTCTTTTCTTTACCTTAGTTAGCCGATCCTCAAAGGGAAACACCCACTGAGCAGATTGCCTTTTGGTTTCGGGTTCGTAGTAATATATCCAGCTTTCATCACCTGTGACGATGTCAAATACAGCATTCGAGTCACCTCCGTTGAACTTTTTTAACATTTCGCGACACCAGTCCATGCGAAGGCGTTTCTGGTCTTCGGTCAAAGTGTGGGAAATCCTTCTGGTGCAAAGCTTCCTGACGCCTAAATATTCGTGTAATATTTTATATACTTGACTCATACCATTGCCTAAGCTTGCCCACATTTACTGGTAGGTCACTCTCTTATCTTCCTCTGTCATGCATCGCACAGCACTGATGTCATCTTCAGATGTCGTTGTTGAAGGATGTCCCTCACGCAGATCATCACTGAGACTGCTTCGCCCACGTTTAAACTCATTAACTCATTAATTGTAAACAATGGCGCGAGATGGAACTTCATAATTAAATGCCAATCGAAGTCTATCATAGCTTTGCTGTTGATTAAAACCACAACGAAAGTCCTAATAAATCATTGACTGAAAATTTTCTCGTGTTAAATTCATTTTGAGGTGTAACAAGACTTTTGGAATTGCCGCTAATTCACAAAAACAAACGACAAATGAATGCAATATATCACATCAGGTAACCAAAGAGTTCTATAATCGAAATTTAAAAGAAGTTTTTATTGCCAATGTATCTAACTGGCCAGTTCTAAAAACTTTCAGTGCGGTTCTAAAAACTTTCAGTGTGACCTAGGTATTATTGGTTATTAGTTCGCCCCGGCTTCGCACGGGTGAAACTTACTAATATGTCGTCATTTATATTTAACAGGCATTGTAGTGTCCACTCCATTCACACACACTTATCCTATTCATACATTTTTTCTTTGTAAATTTAAAGTCAATATAATTCTGAATTTAAAGTTGACGTAATTAATAAGTTTAATTCGATAATCATTAATACTGCGTCGGGCAAAAAAGCTTCGTGGGCCTCATCACTTAAACTATTTATGTTTTTTTGTTGTGTGTAAAAGGAGAGGTATGTGTTTAACCTATATGTATGTATGTCCGTTTGTAGCTACTGAACGATTCAACGGATTTTGATAAATGATACGTCATTATATTCATCTTGATGACGCATTTTATACACTTTAATGTGCGGGCTGAATAATAAATTATTTGTACCTATAATGTACTTAATAATTAAACTTGGTATTTTTTGCATCGTAATAGGGTTTTTCAGTTTTGTCTGAGGGAGTTATTATTAATATATAAGAGATAAATGGTGGCTTAATCTTAAAAGATAGACACATGATATTGCGAACTTGTCTATGGGCCTTTTTAAATCCTACAGTTATTTTGTAAATCATTATGATTTATTTCATAAGATTTATGCGACGTTCGCACTTTTCTCTATGTATTATTTATAAATAAACTGTCGGAAGAAATTCCCTAAATATAATATAAATTAATTGTCGAATGAAAACCGCATCACAGTCCGTTAGATTGTTTAAAATAATTAGTCTGATAAAAAGACAGACAGCGACTCAATTTTAAAGATAGTTATATAAAGATTAATTAATTATAAATACTTCCCGCAGCACGCAAGGCACAGTTGATAAAGCCCTCCCTGCGCAATACCCTGCCCGGCCCGAGGCCGTCTCCATTACATTTTGCGCCCATAATACACCATCTTTACTGCTACAGCACAAGATTTGAAATCGCCAACTTTCGACGCGACGATAAGCTAATCAACTCGGTAAACATAAAGTGGATTCATTATGTGCTGCCAACGTGCGGAGCCCGGCGCGAGACCCGTCGCTCGGGGTCTACTCACTCTGTGGGGGTCACACGCGGGTAGCCTCCTGATAGTGCGTTGTGCCCCGAACAGTTGTGCGGGTAGTTAGCAGCTGAATATGTAACACTGGCAGTCAGTTCAACCAAGTGTTTGGTCACTATGGACGCACGCGATCTGTGACACACCATTTGTGACCGTTCGCCAAATGTGGCGACGATGTGAACAATAGCCTATAACCGTTAAAGAGAGATTCAATGATGAAGATTAAATTAAACCCGAATAAATTATAATTTGTTCTATATTATAATTTGTTCTTACTCAGAGAGTACTTAGTCTTTTAGCCTGTCCGGCAAATAGACTTAAGTATACGGGTAAGCGACCCTGGCCCCCGAGCTAACACTGTCTCTTCTTACTCCTTCCGAGATAGTAGTATCCTGTATCCTATAGTCCTTTTCCGAAATTTCATATTCCTTGCTGAATACACCTTTTCTAGCTCACCCTCTTTCCTTTCCTCTACTAAGCCCTGGAAACGCAATACTTTAACCTTATAAAATGGCAGCCGATGCTACTACGAATGCAACCACGATTGGTTCGCCACCTGACACGTCTCGTTTCCCAGAGAGGCGAAAAGTGGGCTGCGGATAGCCACTTCGCTACATTAAACGAGCGTAACAAGTGGAACGAAATGGCCTCTGCCTACCCCAATTCTTTGATAGTATAATAATTAGTATCCCCACTTGTCAGGCGGGAGACCGGAATTCGATTCCCAGGGAAGCAAGCTAGGGAAAAGGCGTAAATGTGTGTCTGTATATATTAGCCAACGTATTCCCCTGGCATTTGAATATGTACCGACAAGGTGATGAAAACAAATAAATTCAGACACCTTGAATGTGTGTTGCGCGCGTCCAGAAACCAGGATCACTACGTCCGGGCCCGATTTGGTACAGTTGGAACAAAATTCAGGAAGATCTTTGGAAGTTTGTTTTCATGTATGATACCACTGAGTTTAAGCAATAATTATATAAGTCCATCTTCAAACCTATCTTGCGCTACAGTAGCGTCACAAACATGGAAATGCTAAGGATGAAACAATCATAACAGACAATGATGATAGATAAAGTCACCTACATCGATAAGGTGACATGGATAGTGATAATGATAAACTGCATCAGATTCGATTGAAATGGTTAGGCTACGTCGTGCGCTGACTAAGGGAGTACGTCAGTAACCCTCGGAGTGCCTTAACAACAGCAGTGTGTTGTCGTGAGATGAATGAATGCACACTGAAGTGCATTGAGCTGGAAGACGAAACTGACAACAGCATTAATAATCCCCGACAGAACAGACGGTGATGATGCGCCGTGGAATAGATTGAGTACGGGGGCGGACCCTGGCAATGACGGATGAGATTAAAACACCAGGTTGATGGTGAAACGATCACAGTCGTGGTGAACCGTATCCGGATCATATTCGCATGGTCGTCCACACACAACGTCAATAAACACATAGTGGGGGGAGATTCCTCTGTACGTTTTACAAATGACGTGTAACTTAGATCAATATTTATGATTTCGAAATTTCCTTTAGAAATTTCTTTTTTGCCGCATTTAAGCCCGTACCTGACTACAATCCCACCTGATGATAAGTGGCGATGTAACCTGAGGTGGTAAAACGTACTAATTTATTAAAAACATATTCACTCTTGTCTTAAAGACACCTACATTAAAATTTGATGGAAACACCGACGCAGGAAGACTGTTGCAGTCTTTGGCTGCACGTATTATGAACGTAGAAGCAAATCGCTTCGTACGAGTCTACGGATGTCTACGGGGTAAATTATAGTTATGTTAATGTTTCTATTAGTAATTTTCAATCCGTTACGTTTATTTGGTCTATTTATAAGTGCAGTACTTCACAGTAATTGCATCTGTACGGCTTCACGGCTGTATCTGGCAACAAGAGACCTGGCGGGGCTCGCCGCACCGTATCAAAATATGAACGTGTTTCATGGTGCAACATGAACGACCAGATCGTCGCCTATGGGGGCCGGTCGAAGAGACGTCAACCTGTGCGGCGCACACGTGGAACACACGGTACACGGACTTGTGCTGAATCGTTCGCTTCCCATAACGAACATACCTTCAGTATTAAAGTAGTAAGGGAATTAAAATAGTAACGTCTATCTATTCTATTATTAATTGTTAAATGTCAAATTTTGTAAATAAAAGATATTTAAAAAAAAACTACTCAGATCAACTAATCAAGGGCTTCTGAATCCAAATCCGTTTATGTTTGTTTGTTTGTTCGGGCTTCACGCAAAAATCAGCTAGTAGATTTTGATCAAACTATTATATTCTTAAAGATACTATTCTGACATAAATACTGCAGCATGTTTTATCAAAATTGGTCCAGTATCATTGAAGATACAGCTCGATTTCTGTTTTAGTAGCCGCCGTTAAGGTACGAGAGGTCATGTAGAAGTGGTTCTAAGGTGTTTTAAATAAATCGATGATTGTTTCGGGAATTCCCATGTAGCAGGAAACCAAATTCACGTGGGCAGAGCCACAAGCAAAAGCTAGTATTGTATATAGTAGATATATAGTAGGTAAATAAGAGGTACCTGAGATATCTGAAACATTTAACTCTTTAATAGTTAAATACTTAAATTAAAGAGTATTCGGAAGGAGAATTTATCTTCTACGTTTGATAGAACCTCAGGTAGACCCGGACTTTAATACTGTATGCAGCTTAATACTGGAGACTAATATTAGAGGGGAACATGCAGACAAATTTAGACTGAACTCAATTACATGCGCGAGAGTAGCACATCGGAAGAACGGCAAAGCTCATGCGTCGCCTAAAATATAAGAAATGAACTGAATTGGTCAGTACAATGAAGTGTAGGTATATATGTACAAATGTATATAGTGAACCAGTTCTAATAAATTAACAGATAACAACTTTTCAAATGCAAAAATAGACCTGTGAGTTCAACTTGGAGATTCGTCATGGCTGAGGCACTCGCTGGGTGGCGTCGGAATGATGATAGCGTCACTTCATCTCTTCTCCCAGTGGGTGCTGCGAGACCCAGCTGAGGAACGCACCAGCGTAATGGGAGCCGCGTTATCCTGTTATTCAATCAAAATCTACTGCGGTCTCTAACACTCCTGCCAAGCGTGGGGTTTATGGCAAATATTTATTTTCTTATAGCCGAGGTTCATGTTCAGCAGTGGACAGAGCTGATGAAAATGATGATCAAAATGACGATGAGACCTTTAACATTAATAATTCCGGGTGCCTCAAAAACAATTTGATCAATGCCATTGTGATAACTGACAAATGGCGGAAAACTGTCGGCGGTGAGGCGAGCGCATGCGGGCCTGTAATTGCGGCTGCGCATAGTTGCCAACGCAATTATTGTATCCTGTTTCGTAGCTGTTATCGACTACCGCGCGCGCCTCCGCTGAGTGCCGGCCGTGACGTCGACGGTAGGAAAAATAGGCGTTATCAACGTAATACGGGCTGTGGGCGGCGAACGGACGAAATGAAAACTCACTCGTTTTCTCTTACATTATTAAGAACTGCACACTGCTAACGACCTTATGTGACTAAGGAGTTTTTATATGGGCGTGAACAGGCTATCTGTTGCTTGATTCGACAAAACTAATTGCTACATCAATTTTTTCTTTTTTTTTTTACCATATTTAAGCTAGTCCTTGACTACGATCCCACCTGATAGTAAGTGGCGATGTAACCTATGGTGGTAAAACTTACTAGCTTAATAAAAACCTATTCACTCTTGACTTAAAGAGGTCTACATTATAATAGGATGGAAATACTGACGCACGAAGACTCAGTCTTTGGCTGCACGCATCATGAACGTGGCAGCAAATCGCTCCGTACTGGTGGCGGGGATGTCTACGAGATAGGGGTGATAGCCCGCCGTGGGCCCAGTAGTCCGATGGTGAAAGGGGGAAGGATGAATTAAATCGTGCAGCTCCTGCACACACTCTACAAAATGTATCCTGTAGAATGTACTGATAGGCTGGAGTTCCTAATTGTAGAAAATCCACACACCAGGTCTCTACCCTGTACCTTTCTTGTTAGTTAGTATGTGTCATGCTTTCTTATCTCATAATCTATATTCTTCAAACTATGTATCAGAGAGACACGACCAGATATACTGCGATACGTACTCAATATGTTTCCATATCCTATCCCGTATTCTAAAATGTCTGTAACGCGGTGGTCTTTACCTGGTGTCGTATTGGCACCAGTTATCACAGAGATGGGAGGCTGCGGGGGAGACGTTGACCTGAGATCATCTGAAACTGCCTCACAGCTATATCTGCTGCAATAAATAGCAGTAAACGTTGACATAATTGGTCGAGACGCCGCGGTCATAAGCGATACACGTGAACGCACGCACACAGTGTTGTTTGTAAGTTACATCTACGGTTGTGTGTGATTGTAAATATTTATAAACAATCGAAATATCTAGACTTATGCTTTTATGATACAAAATAGTACGAATAGATAACTGTTAAGAGGGATGCTGAGATAAACGTTTAAGAGAAAAAAAATTAACCCATGTTACGATCAAAACGAGATCGCATCAAAAATTTATATTTCTGATCCGAAGAGAAAAGGCAAAATCTCCTCATAATTTAAGACTAGATTTCGCCATTTTAACACGCGAATCTTTTAACACGCGAATCTTCATTGTTGTTTGACCTTAACATGTTTGACACTTCATTACCATCAGCTTTCAGCCATATTTTATCCTCTTATAAGGTCAACATTCAAATTAGACAAACAACGTTTTTGTGTCATTAAAAGTATCATCCTATTTAGACTGAATTTGCGAACGATTAAATGCCAAAGATCACGACTAGTTCCTGTCTGATTCGCCAGAGGCCGGTGTGGCGAACGTTACTGGTTTTAAGCTGTCACTATAAATTTTAATATCGATAGTGGTACAGTTCGCTATCGCGGCTAACGAGCGCATCACTAAAATATTATATCAGTATATCACGCTGCTCATCCGCATTTTGGACAAACCACATTCAATGAAAACTTGAGCTCGCAATGGGAGCAATGGAGCAGATTAGTATTAGAAACTTTAATTTTTCATCTGAATTATGTAATATTGTTTTATAAAATTTTACTTAGCTCTTCTTCTATCTTTCTATTTCTCTCTCTCTCTCTCTCTCTCTTATACAGACAGACACTTATCATTTAAAGGTGAGTAAATAGATATTATAATTATACTGAACGAACTGTACAAAATATATATAATGGGTCGGGGAAAAATCTTTTCGTATTTTGTAGGTATTTGTAATTATATCTCTATATTTGTATTGTTTGTTTCTGGCTGATTTTGATATCATAAAAAAGTTACATTTAAAAGAAATAAGAAAATAAAAAAACTGTTACTCGCCATTTTTCAATTATGTTCTTTTTTGTTAAAATGAGCGAGTCTAAGGAATAAATTCGATACATTCTGAAATTTTATTACAAAAAAAGAGAAGAATGCGTCACAAGCAAAAAAAAAAATTTTGACTTTTATAGACCTAACGCAGCGTCACAAAGTTGCACAAAGTTGATTCAAACATTATGAATACGGAAATTTTGATGTCAAAGATGCAGCACACCATGGTCGCCCTGTTACGGATAAAGTCGACGCCATTTTTGAAAAAGTGGAACAAGATAGGCATATTACAATATAGCTGAAAAATTGGCAATTGACGATAAGATAGTTTTAACCCCTTTGAAACAGTCCAGCTATACAAAAAGTTTGATCTTTGGGTACCACACGAGCTCACAGAAAGAAACCTAATGAACCGCGTACTCATTTGCGATACCCTGCTAAAACGTAATGAAACTAAACCGTTTTTGAAGAGAATGATCACTGGTGATGGATGGGTTGTGTGTTTGGTGGGATTGGAAGGGCATCGTTTATTATGAGCTTTTGCCACTGGGTAAAACCATTGATTTGGATCTCTACTGCCAACAGCTAATGAGAGTCAATCAAGAAATTGATAAAAAAGAGAGTTTGGCTGAGAAGTGTTAATGCATCCACCACATAGCCCTGACATAGCACCTTCAGATTTCCACCCGTTTCGGTCTCTTCGAAATTCTCTAGGTAGTTTAAGATTGACATCAAAAGAGGACTATCAAAAGAGGGTATACGGACCACTATACTACCGAAAAACTAGGTTAAGTAGAGACCACTTCTTTCCACTTGCTACGAGCAAAGTGGCTACCGATAGCCCACTTTTTGCTCCAGCGGGAAATGAGACGTAACTCGTAGCGAACCACGACGCCGTCATTTTTATAAGGTTCAAAAGTATTAAAGTTCCTCATTGCATTCTCACGAAAAGCCAGGGTTAAAAAGATCCACCCAAACAAAGCTCCGCATGCTTGGATAAGGCTAGCCATCATCTTGGGACTACCAGTTCATGTTATAGTCCCATGTCCCGGTCTAGCCATGCACCGGCGCGGCAGCTTCTACAATATACATGAACTAAAAAATTATTATCAATTTCTACAATTTGTGGGGTTAGGATTGTTTTTCAATGGAACGTCACTTAAATGTATTCTTAATTCATCGATATGTATGTGTACATTATTTATTAAATGTGAAAACCTAGGTATATAGGTATACTATAAGTAATACGATTAAAATTTTAATTCGAACACTCTGTGTTTTGCAGTTAGTGCACAAGTGCATAAATTAGTATAATTGGTATGGTCAATAAACACATTAGCATGTGCATCGATAACATTAAAATGACATATGTATATGAACTGAAAAAATTAATCGCATATTTATTTAGTAATCTAACACACAATCTTAAACTAAAATTTCAGTGAAATTGGTATCCTTTTCATTACGAGTCAGGGTTCATTTTTAAGCAACACGTTTAAAAAGTAGAATGCAACCGTATTCTCCATAAACGGTTATACAAGAGCTTATGCATGAAAAGTTGAACTTTTTCCGGTGTCCGTGCGCTGGTAATATCTATAACTGAACACAATGAAGCGGATCGTTCCGAGCCACTGCGGCGGCCATTGCATCGCGGCCGGGGCGGTTCGACGCCTTCTGCTATCCCTACTCAACTGTGTCAGCCCCTAATTGCAGCTACGGTAAGCTGATGCATTGATAAATATATAATAAACTAGCTTATACCCGCGACTCCGTCCGCGCGAATTTCGGTTTTTCGCTACATGGAAAATCCCGAAACAATCACAGATTTATATAAAAAGCCTTAGAACCACTTTACTTGAGCTCTCGTACCTAAGCGACAGCTACTAAAACAGGGATTAAGCCGTATCTTAAATTTTACTACACAGATTTTGATCAAATATGCTGCATTATTTAAGTCAGAATAGTACCTTTAATGACTATAATAGTTTAATCAAAATTTACTGGCTGATTTTTATGTGAAGCTCAACAAACAAACAAATGAACATTTACAAAATTTGACATTTAACAATTTTATAGTAGTAATAGATCAGCAATATATTTTTTGCATTAGTAATTATGCTGCGGTTTTGATCTTGTTCTCTGCTCAGCTAAGAATAGTTAAACCAATATTTTTAGTCTGTATACGCACTAATACATATAATCGAGCGACTCCATAGATTTTCGTGGTCTGCGCAAACGTGTTCCACTCATTATGAAACCCGAAACTGTGGTGTCGGGAGGCGCGCGCGACAAGCGACCTTAGCGTCGCGCAGACGCACCGCGCGGCCAATAAATATACTTTACTGTTATCTCCGGTTGGGAGCCGGTCTATCGAGGCAAAACTATTCTAATAAAAAGAAACGAAAACCAGTCCAAATTAATGATAAGACGGAAAATAGTGTGTTACAGGCCGCGCGTAGGACGAGCGCGATCTCGCCGGCGATACCTGTCTGTTTACTAATAACTTATGGTATTAAATGGGCGCTAGCTTTGTCGAGCTCTGTAATGGGCGACGGAGGTACGGCTGACTCGATAAACTGCGTTATTGGTGGATTGCGTCACTTTGAGATAGTAGTGGAACCTCCAACAGCTTGACGCCCAGCAGGGAATTGAGAAATATAACATTAGGAGGCACATAGACCTTGGGAGTCAGCTCCTCGCTTAAAGAGAGATTTATTATTGATCGCATATTATTTGAGTCATCATCACCATTATGACCCGTTAGTATTTTATATTATGACCCGTTAGTATTTAGTTACGTTTAGGCATACACCTCCCACATAAAAGGGAGAAATTCCAATATTTGTGTTAAGAGGTTCTGTATTCATTTAAACCCTCTAAATCAGCCCCCAGGGTTCGACGATGGCCTGCAAGGGGACCACGCAAACTGTCAAAAACATATTTGAAGTCAACAAATATACAAAAAAATTATATTAACTAGGCTATGGGGGTCTACCCAAAAGTGAAAAACATTACAAGTGGACTACAAAGTGGTCTAGTAGAAAAAAATGTTTGAGGACCCCTAGTTTAAGCGATACTTTCGTCTTACGTTGAAATTTTCATAACTGTAGGACAGATAAGATTCATTGCTGTGTGCTAGTGTCTGATCTGTCTATATATTACTGTACTGCACGAGATTCATGGAGCACTCAAACAACTTAAGAACAACAAAGCACTAGGTCATGATGGAATCACTACCGAACTGCTGAAAACGGGAGGAACACCTGTACTCAGAGTCCTGCAGAAACTGTTCAATTCCGTCACACAAGAAGGCAGAACGCCATAAGCATGAACCAGAAGTTTAGTTGTGTTGTTCTTCGAGAAAGGCGATAACGCCCTCTTGAAGAACTACAGGCCTATCTCGCTCCTTAGTCACATATATAAGTTGTTTTCGAGAATCATCACGAACCGTCTTGAACGCAGGCTTGACGACTTCCAGCCTCCTGAACAATACGGTTTCCGAAAAGGCTTTAATATCATAGATCACATTCATACACTACGGCAGATTATACAGAAGACAGAGGAGTATAGTCTGCCTTTATGCCTAGCGTTTGTGGACTATGAGAAGGCCTTCGATTCGGTGGAAACTTGGGCAGTGCTTCAGTCTCTTCAGCGTTGCCATATTGATTATCGGTACATCGAAGATAGTACAGTACAGCTACAGCTACAGTACAGCTAATGGTGGGGCCAAGTGGTGCAGTGTAACAGGGACCCGAAGTTCAGAGGGCCCCCTAACTTAAGCTTAGAAAAGAGAGGAGCAGCCAGCTCCCGAAGTTAGAAGCCCTCGAGCCTATTCTTGTCCCTATCTATAAGTTTGAAGGCCAACATAAGTTCAAGCTACGTGGGAAGAGGGGGTGAGGGCCCGAATCTTTCTTTATGCACCGGGGCCCTTGTCCACCTAGTTACGCCACTGGATATAGGTGATTTTAAGAATAGTATGGAAATACTGACGCAGGAAAATTATTAATAATTTTTCCAACGAGACAACAAAAGTGGAGTTACGAGCGGCTCGTGGTCGCGTGACATCCGCTCCTCGTCATCGTGCACATGATCACAGCACATCGATCATGAGACAAAGAGGCGGTTGGACCCGAACAGGTGCGATACATCACTGACAAATTGTCGCTGTCATCAGACAGTGGTCACAGCAAGCGCTCTTTCACACGCCGGCCGCCATTGTTCGCTGACCATGCGCGCAATTATACGAGACGATCTGACAACACGAGTTGTCAGAATTAACGATAACATCACGATACGCTTCATACATCATGTATGTGGCCGCCGTGATGACGGGTGGGTGGCGCTCGGTACGCGTGCACCAGTCCTTCTGATAAGCCAATAACCAGGCAGGGCCTCAATTGGTCCTGGCGGGTCTACGGTGTGTGGTTGCTTAACATCAGCTCTAAGGATTCCTTGATTAGTTCTTTTCTATCTTATTACAACATTGTTAAATATTAAATTTTTAGAAATCAAAGATGTTATTATTATTATTATCATGTGTATAGTTTAAATAAATAAAAAATAAAAATAAATAAATATTTAAAAAAACAACTATTCAGACCGACTAATTAAGGGCTTCTAAAATCAAATCCGTCGGTGTTTGTTTTTTGTTTAAATTTCACGTAAAAACTAGCGAGTAGGTTTTGGTTAAATTGTTACAGTCTTAAAAGTACTATTCTTACTTAAATACTGCGGTACGATTTATCAAAATCGGTCTAGTAGAATTGAAGATACAGCTTGATCCCTGTTTTGGTAGCTGCCGTTATTGTACGAGAGTTCAATTAAAAGTAATTATAAGGCTTTTTATACAAATCTGTGATTGTTTCGGGATTTCCCGTGTAGCGGAAAACCGACATTTATACGAGTGGAGCCGCAAGCAAAAGTTAGTTGTATAATAAAGTTGCGACCAGACAGAAATACTATATGGGACCAGTAGTGTGACCCGCCCCCGCGACCTGCGGGTCATGTCGGACACGTTAGAGGAGCTTTGGGGTCCAATGCGAATGTCCTACCGATAAATAAGTATCTGCCTTTAAAAACACTATAATCAAATTTCCTCGGAGTAACTTGGTATCAGTTGCATAGGGATGCCGTCCCGACCACCCGCCTCCCGCTGTACAGTGCGCTGTATATATAAAATCTGTCTGACTTTCCCGGGCTATTCTACCGTGTGTTGTGGCGGTAATTTTATTTCGATAAACTAGAGCGTGTGGCTATGCTGCGTGGCACCGTAATAATTAGCGTCACTCCATTTCATCTTGTGGACGCTGTGAGAACCAGCTAAGGGGTATATACAAATATGATGTGCAGCGCGTGTTTCTGCTACTGAATCACATTCGACTACGAGCACCAGTACGCCTGCCACGTGTACAGATTATGGCAGATCCCTTGAGTATGGAAGAGACCCATGTCCAGTAGTGGGTGAACTTCAGCGGGCTGATAATTAAACTAGAGCGGAGGTTTGAACCTGGATAAAGTAGCATTTTCACCACTAATTCAAGCGGTCTGTGAAAAATCAAATGTTATTTGATTTAATCGGTAAATTATCGGTATTTACTAAATCATAATAATTTGAAGCTATCCAATATTCGTAAACAGTTTTCCTCATAATATTATTTTTTCCACTTATATTTTATGATCAACTCTCTGGTATGTATTTCCTATATTTTAGATAAATAATATTCAATTTTTGACACAGGTAATAATATAAACTCTACCTGTGCCGTATCTGACGATTTAATTTTATATGGCTAGAGGTATTAGACGTTTTAATAATCTATAATTTAAATATTTGTATAAATGGTGTCCGTTCTGATTTACGTCGTATATGTCTAATTAATTCTTAGTATTAATTAAGGTTGTAGCGGTCCAATGATTTATTATGACTACCTATCCGAACACTTAGCGTTAGAATTAATCAATTTATTATGACTACCTATCCGAATACTTAGCGTTAGAATTAACCAATTTATTATGACTACCTATCCGAATACTTAGCTTTAGAATTAACCATTTTATTATGACTACCTATCCGAATACTTAGCGTTAGAATTAACCAATTTATTATGACTACCTATCCGAATACTTAGCTTTAGAATTAACCATTTTATTATGACTATCTATCCGAATACTTAGCGTTAGAATTAACCAATTTTCTATGACTATCTATCAGAATACTTAGCATTAGAATTAACCAATTTAAGTCGTAGTGCACATACACCCCCGTAGTACTGGACTTTTACGGACTGATGATGATGATGGCATATTTCTATTATTTATCAGGATAGACTTTATAGAAAGAATTATTAGTACAAATAAATTATATTTAAAGCTTTTTATTACTTTATTATTAATCATACATTTATGTGTACGAATAGGCATAAACAGATCAATTAGTGATCGAATATAAAGATTTCCCGTTAATTTCGGACATTTTCCAAAGCAATAAATATTTTTTTAATAATCTAATGAATGAGTAACTAATATTTATATATGCGCATGCCAACGGCAGATGAAACCGTCACGTGCTAAAATAATACGAGCAATGGAGGCCTGCGCCGCCTTTCACCGGCAGCCGAATCAAAATATCAGAACATCGCCGGGTGACGTTCCACATTAAATAGTACCAAAATTAAAAATCAATCTCAACACAAATTCTCAATGAGCAAACTCTCTGAGCCCAACGTTGAGTTGGCGCCCAACGATGGGTTGGCACTTCTTAGTAATTTTCTCCAGCAGTCACTGGTGATGAATAAAAGTCGCATCTATTCCAATGGTCAGTGAGTACTTAGTCATTTAGCCTGTCCGGCAAATAGACTTAAGTATACGGGTAAGCGACCCCGGCCTCCCGAGCTAACACTGTCTCTTCTTACTCCTTCCGAGATAGAATAACCCATATCCTATAGTCATTTTCCCAAATTTCACATTCCTTACTCAAGACACCTATTCTATCTCATCCCTTTTTCCGTGGGAACGCAATGAGGAACTTTAATTACTTTTGAACTTCATAAAATGACGGCGTCGTGGTTCGCCACCCGACACCTCTCGTTTCCCGCGGGGGCGAAAAGTGAGCCACGGATAGTCATTTTGCTCGTAGCAAGTTGAAAGAAGTGGTCTCTGCCTAACCCAATTCTTTGGTAATACAGCGGTCAGCTGGTCATGCGGGAGACCGGGGTTCGATTCCCCGCTGGAGGACCAGGGAAATAGGCGTGATTGTATGTATGTACTATTCCAAGTTCTGAAGTAACTTAGAAGGCAAGGTTAGGATGACATCTAAAAAGAGCGAAGCGGTATTTCACGCCGAGGCAAATACTGCTATTATAAAACGCAAATTCGGCCCCATATGGAGTACTGTTGTCATCTCTGGGCAGGTGAGCCTGGATGCCAGCTTGGACCTTTTGACTCTGCTCAAAGATGAGCGGTGAGAATCGTCGGCGACTCCAAACTCACGGCGGTATCAAACCCTTCAGTTTAAGGAGAGATTTCTCTATCGTATGTGTGTTCCACCGTTTGTACAACGGGTTGTGTTCCGAGGAGTTGTTTGACATGATGGCCGCAGCCACTTTCTACAATCACACCTTCATCGGCAGGGAGTTCGTCCTCACACATTAAAACCTCAACTGTCGCATAGTGCAGTTTTAGAGGAATATCCTCCCGCGAACGCTCCGATTGTGGAATGAGCTCCCTGCTGAGGTTTTCCCGAAAGATTACAGTATGGGGTTCTTCAAGAGGGGAGTGAGTGAATTTTTAGAGGCTCGGCAACGCGCGTGTAATACTCTTGATGCTGCAGGCGTCCACAAGCTGCGGTGACCGCTTGCCATCACGCGGGCCGTGAGCCGTTCGCCACCGTCGTCGTATAAGAAAAAGTTATAATATAATATTATGCGAATTATTAAAATAAATTTCTAATGTTTACCTCCCTGAATTTTCTATTTAGCGTAATAGTGATAGGCTCTGATAGCGTTCCAGCGTGTCGGAAGTTCAATTCCCATTTGGAACAAATATACTCCACAAAATACAGAGAATGCTCACACTAAACGTCATAACTCAGTCATTTGTATTTCTGTTTCTGTATTTGCAGTGTGACAGTCAGTCTCTGTATTGCTGGACGTGCCTCAAAAGATAGAACGTACGGATGTATCTAATGTTTACCTACCGTCATTTTAATTATATTAAACAATATATTTATACAGAAGAATGAGGGTATGACTAGCGTTTATACATTCTTACTCTCATGAGTAAGCAGAGGCACTGTCCAGCGGCGTACGTGATGAAATTTATAGAAAGACTAGCTTTTACTCGGAGCTCTGCCCGCGTGAACGACTGTTTTCCGCTACATGAGAAATCCCGAAACAATGACAGATTAATATAAAAAAGCCTTGCATCCACTTTTATTTCAGCTCTCATACCTTAACGGCGACTTCTAAAATAGGGTTCAAGCTGTCTCTTCAATTTTATTTAACTGATTTTGATGAAACGTACCGAGTATTTAAGTCGAATTAGTACTTGACTGTAATAGTTTGATCAAAAGCTGTTCGCTGGTTATTACGTGAAGCTCGAACAAACTAACATCGATAGATTTGGTTTCAGAAGCCCTTAACAGTCGATCTGAGTAGTATTTTCTCTAAATATCTTCGAATTACAAAATTTGTGATTTAACAATTTTATAATATTAGAGATAAACCAGAATTAATGTAGTAAATATTTGTTTTTAAAATGTATTGAAAACTATTTTACAGAACACTAAATACTGTGTACTGTTTTTTTTTTTTTTTTTTTTT
>WUAW01007531.1:13374-31575 GCA_017165845.1 Thaumetopoea pityocampa | reverse complement strand
AACTTCCCATATAAAATTACAACCCCCAATTCACCCCCACAGGGGTAAAATTAAAAAAAAACGGTGATATAAATGTAACTTTATTTCTAACCAGAAACAGGTATGATAACTTTTGTTCTTCTTACTTTGAAAATCACAGATTTCCATACAACCATTCATCCCTTATTTTACCCCCATAGGAGTGAAATTTCCAAAAATCTTTTCATAGTGAATGCTTACAACATAAAAGGCATCAACTACCAAAATTTCAAGTTTGTAGTTCCAGCAGTTTAAGCTCTGCATTGATGAATCAGTTAGTTAGGACAAGCAATTATATATGTATAGATAACATTGCTTCTAATTGTAAGTGCTTGAGCTATGAATTAATTAATTTATATTTATCTAAAAGATAAATAACTATGGAAAAATTTATAATGCATACAGTGGAGGATTTTTTCTGAACAGATTCAATAGCTTTTATATATTTATCATAAAGAGGGTTCCATATGGGCACAGCATATTCCAGCTGAGACCAAATCAGGGTTTTATACAAATGAAGATAGGAAGTTAAACATGTAAATTTCATAATTGAGTGTAATACAAATCCATGCATTTTAAGCCTTACATATTATATTCTCTATATGTATGTCTAGTTGTAGCTTATTATCCAGTATGACTCCAAGATCAGTAATATTATGAACTTTTTGAGATAGTCATTACATAATGTGTAAGCAAATCCGGGTACAAATTTCTTTTTTGTAAAAGTGATGTCTTTACACTTATTTATGTTGAGGTCTAGTTTATTATAGGCATAGTAAGAGCTAAAATGATCAAGATCACTTTGAAATTTATTGAACTCTGCAATTATCAATTACATGAAAAATCTTAAGGTCATCTGCATATGACAAAAAGTCACAAAATTTAAAGCATTTATGTATATCATTAATAAATAATATAAATAATAATGGACCTAAGATGGATCCTTGGAGAACTCTTGAACTGATGTTGATAAAGTCAGACTCATAACCATTAATAACATTTTTTGTGTACAGATGGTGATATAAGATTTGAATCAAAACCACAAGTTGCCTCAGTTGGTGATATAAGATTTGAAACAACATCACAAGTTGCCTCATATGCCATTGATGGCCAGTTTATCTAATAGTATTTTGTATTCCACTGTATCAAAGGCCTTTTGGAAGTCATTGTATATATTATCAAATTGTTTGTTATTGTCTAAGCTATATGTTTGAGGAAAATTAATAACTATGTTTGAACTTACCAATTTCATCAGCTTCCCTAACTCTTCGGGTATATCGTTCAAATTCGTTTTATCGAGCCTTAGCCATTGAAGCCCTGTCATATATCGTATAGCATCCGGAAATTTTTCACCCTAAAAGTATTATAACCAAATAACTTAAGGATGATATCATAACAACAATCCAGTCTCATATATAACGTCATACTTACACTGAAATCGTTGCAAGTAAAATCTATGCCACGAACAAATGGCAATAATCCTGTATTCGCCATAATTCAACCAATTATTTTAAAGAATATATTAGTTTTCTAGTTCTTAAAAATGACAACCTCTCTTTAATGACAATTTGACGTTTAAGCCCCCCTCCCCCTTTCAGGAGTAAGCAAAGGGATCTAAAGCGCCACTACACAATCGCTTATCATGCTGGCCCCCTTTTGTATTATATCTTCAATGTATAAATATCTTTTTGTATTATACGTCTGTGTCCGATCCACAGTGAGTGCCTTTTCTCTATGGTGAGTGCTCAAATGCGGTCGAGTGTGGACATTCGCGCTTTATATTTTACGTTAAAGAATATTCTTAAGAAAGACGAATACTTGGCCTCATAATGAAGTATTAAATTTTTTTTTAATAATACTGCGGAGAAAGCGTGATATGGGATCCCAAACATAAACAACACAAAGATAAAGAGTAAGAATATTTTATATATAACTTTGTAATAGGGAACATACTTACATTTTTTATATTCTTTTATTATTAAAAAATACAAACAGATATTTGCAATTTAAACACTCGCCATTTTAGCAATAAGGTTTTTAAATAACCATTTGACCCTTAGTTGAATAACTTCGATCTGTCAACATTTGAAACGCTTTTCGCGATTTTAATAAATTCTATCAAGTTTATTGTTAAAATTAGAATAGTTTCAGAAATATCTTTCCAAGAAAATAAGAGAATATTCTGAAATTTTGACCGAACAAAAGTGACCAGTTATTAAAATCGACTTAATTGTATGTACTTATGGTAGTACTTATCATACTCATCATCTTATCGATCTCTTGTACTAATTGAGAATTTAAATTGTTTTCAGGATTCAGATGCATGAGATCATTTCTGTGATTCCAATTTATGATTGATTTAACGTTGTGAAAATTTCAATAGAATAATTAAAAAAAGGAAACTTTGATGAAGACTTTCTGTAGTATTTTTTTTAAAGCTATGATATCTGGGGCTGGACTTGACGAAATCTATGTATACGATATTATGGGCATTTTTTAATGTCATGGTCTTTTTAAAATCTTTTTTCTTGTACACATTAATACATTGACGCCGGCGTGACCCACCTGTGGGTCACGCGTCATCCATCAACAAATGATCAATAATTTTTTCTGCAAATTTTAAAATTTTGTTTCGCTTTGTCCCCCATTTTCTATCGTTCACGTATTGGCGAGAAAGTATAATTTGGCGCTTTTCTGTTAGTTGAAGAGCCGCCGCACGAAAAGAACCCCGAATATCCGCACCGGCACCGTGTTAAGGAAATAATAGTACTATCTGAATAGATATATGCCGCATCGGCTAAGGTTTACAACAACGAGATCACAACTGAATGTCGCCATCGTGTAGTTGCGTATCAACCATCGCAAGGCAATTGTTTAGTGTTTAGTTATGTAATTTTCTTAATTCTTATGCAGCAGTGAATTAAAAAAAAATACCATTTCAACGGTACATTTATTTCAACAACAAAGCAATATCTACAAAACGATTTCCACAAATCAAATGACTATCTCTCTATACAAAAAAAAAATTCAGATAGTGATTAACACACCTGCGACGTTAAGAACAAAAAATACAGACAAAATGCAACTCATTTGTTATAAATTTAAACAACAATTTGATCTTTTAATAAGACAACATTCATTCTAAATGCGATACGAACTTCAAATTAATAATGTATGTTCTGTCAATTATGGCAATTTCGACTTACAAGAGCAAAAGAATCCTCAATATCCTGTACTGACAAATATGTTTCAATTAACGTTATCCATATTACCAATTTATTTATTATTCATTTTATCTATTAGACAACTTTCATGTCTGAAACTGAATACAAATTTGGGCAATATAGTGACGAAAATCGATTTACCTAGGTCTCATATTTCGTGGTCGTTTAAGACCATATCCTTTTTTATTCAATCTTATTTTTTTTGACGAGCCGTCACAGCTACGCATTAGTACCTGTTATATATACACTACACATAAATCTTCCTCAATAAATTCCATGACCGTGAAAGTGCATCAAAGTTTATGTAGTAGTTTAGAAGCAATTTGCAAATAGACAAATTATTAACTGTTCTGTATGGTTTATTTGACATTAGCAATATCCCATGTCTACTGTTAGACCCAAATCGAATTGCACCGTTTTATATACTCGTATATTCAGAAACATACACAAGTCAGGCTATTGGTTTACACATTTAATATCATGCTGCTGTAAATATTGACTACTCTACGACTTCCTTGCATAATTGTGATATAATTCATAAATAAAATATTGTAGGTTCTCTAATTATTTTTTATTATAATAATTAAACTAGTTATAATGTTAATTCATTAATTTCAGAACTTAACAGTATACTGCCAAACTATATACATCCTCATAAACATCCCAAGCTTTGGCCACAATTCAAGTATTTATCCTACAACTAGTTAGCCCAATAGACTAACAACCTAATCAAATAGTTTGATTTTGTACAGATTGTCGGCAGGTAGCTAAGGGGAATCTTACACCGTTTACCGATACGCAGCTAGTGTATAAAACATCATTTATTTACATGATTATTAAAGTGTCACTCCACAGTCTATGGCTCACCTTAATTCACGCCTAACCATCTGCACACGGAAGAAATTATGAGCGCTGCGTAGATTGCAGTCTGTGTGATAAGGAACGACTGCTAAATTATGACCAGAGTAGAATCTATTAATGTGTCATCTAGTGTGTTCACTATGTTATTGTATTCTAGACAGCTCACACAGAGTAGTATACTTAACTTTGTTATAGCGTCCGCGAATATATCTCCAAACAAAAAAATAGTATAATACAAAACATACTGATTAATGAGTGACAAATAATTGTTGGTATTACAATTCGGTCATTAGTCCTTGAAAGAACAGCCCTCATTGCAATTTTAATTAAATCCAAGGTGATTCTATGGGGAGACCAAGCAACCAGTTAAAAACATTCTTGGTATCAACATCGTCCAAATCTCACCTTGGTCAAGAATGTGTTGTATGTATATTATAAAATTTAATAAATTATTTGCGCAATCTAGAGTAGTTTGTAATTTGTGACAATTATTACACATATATTTTCTGTACTAGAAGGATTCATAATAATAAATGGTAAATTTGCCATAATTGACCCTGCCTATATCATGGGTAGCAATTTTTGTCACGTTTAAAATAGGTATCTATTAAGTTATACTAATACACTAACATTAAAGCATTCAGGATAACATACAATATTTACTTTATATGATAATTATGTCAAACAGATTATAATGTATGTGCACATTTTGTGATGAGATATTTGGTTTATCGTGGCATAGGCGGCATGTTGGGCATTGGGCCTGACAGAGCTGTGTTGGTTCCTAACAGCACCTGAAATAGTAGAAAAACGATTTAAGGTCATTCAGGAATTACAAGAATAATCCATGAGCAATTTCTTTAAACCTTACTTCTTTAAACCTTACATCCATATTGGTGGTAATTTTGTTGTAACAGAATTTAACTAAATTTAGATTATCCCTATCTTTTTCTAATGTCAAACGCCAAAATGAGATAGCTATAATTTTGGTGCTGTCCGTTTATGATAACTAAAAATGCGCAAAAACGCAACATTTTTTGTACCTTTTGACAGAAATTTAGGTTGGTACTTGTTAAACTTGTTTGCTATCTCGCTTTGGTGTTTGGAATTAGAAAAAGATAGGGGGAGTCTAAATTTATTTAATTTCTGTTATAGCACAATTACCACCATTGTATTACAAAAATAGAGTTTGCTATGCTCCTATAAACATTCACATGCTAGAGGCAACATTCGAAGTGTGGCAAAATGGTGAAGAGGTGTCTCTGGACTTTTAACAATAAGATTGTGAGTCCCTTGTTACTGCCCACTTTACACTCTCCACATCCACACTCTAGCATAATGCTCTCATGACCCTACTTTGATCAATTTATGCTCCAGGTTAAAGTAAGCTATCCAATCAATTGGAGTGTCAGTAGTGTCTAAGGGTTCATGGGCTTATCACATCTAACAACTCACCACAAGCTACCCTCTAGATTTATAATTATTATTATACCTGCTTTTGTTGTGACTTTTCCATTTCAGCCACTTGTGCCCTTTCCACTTCAAATATGACAGGTGCAAACAGTATGACAGATGAGCTGGCTACTACCCATAACACTGAGCGGGATAATCCATAAAGAGATTTAACACCTGACCTAGTAAGCAATGAAACAAAATAATGATTAAAATTATGCATTATTGTCTTATCATCATTATGAGATTTGAAATAATTACGATGTTACACAGAGAAATGAAAAATGAAAACCTCTTCCGATAAAAATCCTATTTTTAAAGTCATACAAACAGTCTGTTTTTTGAGGTAAAACTTGGATTCTAAAAGGCCATGGTGAATTTCCATTATACTTGTTCATTCTGATTCCATAACATGTTGTAGTATAATGTAGCATCTACAGGTGTAAACAATCAAACAATATTTCAAAGCATAGGGCTTTAAGACAAAGACCTAAAACGAGTGTTGTATAAAAAGTAAAGTAGTGACTGTTTATAAGTCATTATTACCAACAGTGTGAAATAATTCATTGCTAGATAGCAATTTCTGGGAGGAATTTGTACTTTCATGAATTATAATTGTTAGTACCTACAATTAGTTGGCATTAACAGAAAGGGTTTGCCAAATTGATATGGTAGTTATGTGCCTAAGTAATAAGGGAACATTATAATTTCAACCCTATTCAATTCATTGTTCAATAAGGTGCATTGTCTGCAGGAGGTAAAGCTTGGGCACCAAAGTGGTAAAGAATCACTTAGACTGCACATATTTATGGTAAATCTGCATATTAGTTGCCCAAAAGCTTATTGACTTGAAATAATTTTTAGTCCATAGAGGATCTATGGCTATAGTTTGATTTGGGGGAATTCAACCACTTTTGGGAAAAAAATATTTAAAATTATTAGTGGTGGGTGTAAAAATCTTCCTTAAGGGCAAAATAAATAAATGGCCAAAAATAGGTGTGACTATGAGCAAAGTGAGGAGGAGTGACAGGTTGCTGTAGAAAATACACAAGTGAGCATAGCAAGTGTGCCGTGGCAGCAGTCAGTGAGTGACACTAAATAAATAATAATAAACAAGTGTTGATTGCCCCAAATGTGACTTTCAAAATACACTATAGCTGCAGGTCCTCTATCAATTAAAAAATATTTCAAGTCAATAAGCCTTTGTGCAACTAATATGCAGATTCACCATATTTATTATAGAAAAAGAAATCAAAGTACAATCTATTGTAAGTACAAACCATGTGTTCGTTGTGACTGTGTAAGTACAACTGCGAACACACTCAGGGAACATCTCAGTCAATCCCCACAAACGCTCTGATAAGGTTTCATCAGGTTCCTGGAAAACAAACCAGTCTACACTAAGGTATTGGTGTTTGTATACAAATGTTTAAAATCTCAAAATAGTGGTGTATTTTGAGATTTTAAATATTTTTATATAAATATCATATGTTAATATGATAACTGGAAGTGGTCTCATGCAGTAAACTACTGGATTGAGAGAAATTGACAAAAATAGATGTATTTGATGTTGAAATGTTTATGTGAAATTATGCTAATATAACAAAATACGTTCATTTAGAAGATATAAGTTTTTATTGTAATACCACGCAAGATGTAGGCTAAATCTAATTTAGATATTATCTAGGATTATGACGCAAATATGGACGATCGATGGACATAATTAAAATGTGAACTGAACTCACGTCGTCGTATTCTTTCAATGGTCCAGCCACAAGAGGTCCGCTGCTAATAGGAACAGATGCAAGCGGAGTACCCGCACTAGGAGACGATCCCAACTGCAACAAATAATAACTTCGTACTATTTACATAATCATTTACTACAGTATTGTATTTACATACCGAAGGGGTTATGAATATATCGTCAGGCCTACGCTCTGGGGTATCATCTTTACTCGCAGTCAAAGACTCCATTCCGCTGTCACTTTGGTCTAATTCATCAGTTAAATCCATAAGCATATTTAAAAACGGGATAAAATTATCACCGATTAATTAATATCGAAAAAGTATTAGTTAAAACTTGAGAATAAAACGAGCGCAAAACTCCCACACCGTAAAACATGCACGCAAAGATGTGATATGTGTTACCAATTACTAAAATTTAAAAATTGTAGCTATACTGTACTGCCAGAATACAAATATCATTTAGTGTTGGTGGCGATACAAAGATGTAAGGATGTAATTATCAAATCAAACGCGCTAGTTTTTATGCTATGAATTATTAAACATAAAAAAGGAATGTAATAAAAGCAAAAATTCACGACAATACAGAAATGATACATGAAAAGACAGCGCACAGACATATCGATACATGTCGATATCGCGAATAGACAGCTCTACGCAATAGCTAAATTGTGTTGCTATGTTAGAAATCAAAACCCACTAAATTATCCACAAGTTTGGCCGTTGAGAGAATACGTTTCTGACAGTTCCTGATCACGTATTATATGTCACTTTGTAGTGTCAATTCATGATAAAAGTATTTTGATAATATACCACATATTGACTAATATACTACAAAATTTAATAAAAGTAATGTTTTACTATTATGTCTACTTAAACGTATTATTAGATTTTAGCTTAATATTGAATAAATAAAAAATACAGTATTATTTGACAGTTGTCAGAAACGCATTCTCTCGGCGGCTAAATATTAAGCGCTAAAATTTTCACATTCTCATTTGATTACCAAATTGCTACATTTAGTGCCGAAGCCACTAAAATGGCAACACCAATAAAGGATTGTTTAATACCACAATACTAAATAAAATTCAAACGAGTTTATTAAAGCTAAATATACCGAACAAGTCGGTTTCCGAAAAGGCTTCAGTACCATAAACCACATTCATACGCTACGGCAGATTATACAGAAGACAGAGGAGTATTTTCTGCCTTTATGCCTAGCGTTTGTGGACTATGAGAAGGCCTTCAATTCGGTGGAAAACTGAGCAGTGCTTCAGTCTCTTCAGCATTGCCGTATTGATTATGGGTATATCGAAGTATTGAAGAGTTTGTACAAAAACGACAACATCTCAGTTCGTATATAGGACCAAAGTTCAAAACCAATACGATTGCAGCGCGGCGTAAGACAAGGAGACATTATTTCTCAGAAATTATTTACAGCCACGCTGGAAGATGTCTTTAAGCTTCTGGATTGGAACGAAATAGGCATCAACATCAATGACGAGTATACCACCCATCTTTGATTTGCCGATGATATAGTACTCATGCCAAAATCACTTAGAGATTTGAACATAATGCTCCAAGACTTCAATAGAGCTTCTCAACAGGTGGGCTTAAGATTGAATATGGGTAAGACGAATGTTACGGTTAATGCTCTTACTCCGCTCCACCCAATAGTCTTTGAGGGCTTTATTCTCGAAGTTGTGTCGCAATATGTATACTTGGGACACGTCGTCCAGCTAGGTAAATCCAACTTCAAGAAAGAGGTCAGTCATCGAATCGGTTGGGCAGCGTTCGGGAAACTACGTGACATTTTCTCCTCAAAAATACCGCAATGCCTTAAGACTAATGTATTCAATCAGTGCGTATTGTCAATGATGACCTATGGATCTGAAACATGGCCACTGACTATGGGCCTCATAAAAAAGCTCAAGGTCACGTAGCGAGTAATGGAAAGAGCTATGCTCGGAATTTACCTACGAGACGGGATTCGAAATGAAATAATCCGAAGGAGAACTAAAAAAAACTAAAGAAGAGGAGTCACCGATATAGCTCAAAGGATTGCAAAACTGAAGTGGCAGTTGGCGGGGCACATAGCTCGCAGAACCGATGGTAGTTGGGGTCTCAAAGTGCTGGAGTGGCGACCTCGAACCGGAAAGCGTAATGCGGGTAGACTCCCGAATAGGTGGATCGATGACCTGGTGAAGGTCGCGGGCAATCCGTGGATACAGGAAGCTCATACATAGCCGCTCAGTGTGGCGACCATTAGAGGATGCCTATGCCAACAGTGGACGTCTGTGGACTAATATGATGATTATGATACTAGAGCCATTAAGTAAATTTAAAAATACTCATAAAGTGTGGGTCTCGCAAAGATAATTAAAATATTAATTTCAAAGTACTTTTTGCTGTTTGTATCAACTAGCGAAGTTCGTACGAACCCTAACAGTAAAAACATACGATAAGATTAAATAAAAAAGATATAGGCATATAATTTCTGGCACACTTGCCAATTAAGTTACAGTCAGAGATGGTAAGTTGTAAATTATAAATGTAAACGGTGATTGTGTACAAATAAGTAATGGCAATCAGTTATTTTAACCCACCTCGTTTGCTGTCAAAAAAGTAGGACCTTGTTAAGTTGGGATGCTAGGATAAGACAATTTTTGTGAGCAGCAATTATTTTGCGAGCATCAATTAAAAAGTTTATATCTTAACTTACATTACTTTCCGACACCAATCGCACTGACATAACGTGAAATTCAACTCTTTCGTAGTAATTCAATCTTCACAATTACTAGTCTGAATATACTGAAAAAATCTATAAAAAGTAATGTATTTTAATTATTACGATTAATTCCACCACAATTTTCACCTCTGTAGCCACAGTACAAGTACCTATGTTACTAAGAACAATGGTGCTATTAAATTCAAGATAAATCTTTTGTCGTGTCCGTTTGGTGGTCTAGTTTCCGGAGTCATTAATTCATTATAAAAAGTGTCGTGTATCATTCAAAAATTTTATTAGCAAGTTGATGACTGATGAGTAACTGGAGGGTCCTTTCTCCAAATGCTACTTTATGACAAGTCCTAGACGTTTAAATGTAGGGACCATTTATCATTTAGAATATAAAACATTCTGATTGTTAAATGGTCCCTGATAAGGTCATAGATGACTATTATATACCAGAGATAGAGTGGCACCAGTGATATTACATTTTTACTCCACAGTTTCCAGTTTGTTGGAACCATTGAATCTATCTTACGAAGCGATGCTGTGAACCGAATATTGAAGCATATGCACTTACCAAAATTGTAGATAATATATATGACAGATAAATTGAAGATAATATGATAGAAATTGAATCAGAAGGCGAATCCTGTGAGTAAATAATAACACCAACTAAAAAAATTACCAGACAAATTGGAGCAAGAAATATTTGTTGGTATTTAACTTCGTACGTTGATAAATTGTAATTTGTTTGATACTCCGTTACAGTTTATAATATTTGTTTTGTATTCAATACATGTCAAATAGAATAAAGAATCTATGTTGTTGTCTAGTGTATCTGTCGATAGTAAAAAAGCGAAATTCTGAATTCAAAAGCATGAATAAGGTCAAATTATAGAAAATACTCTTATTGTCAAATGCAGTTAGATATATTTGTAACTCGTATCATATAAAACAATCTTAATATTAGATATTACATTCAATTCATAAATCTGTAGCAACCACACTCCATGACTATGACTCAGTTTATAAATAGTATCGATGATCACATTTGAAGGGAGAGTACTTTATTCTTCTTCTTTTTATTTCTTTCAGTTTAGTACCTGTGAACGCGCTTAATATCATCCGCGTTCCTAATATCAATCTTAACAATATTTAATACATTATAAAACCAGTAGATACACAGTACCAGTATATGTACAGTAGATACACTATAAAAGTCAGGGAGTACTTAGTCTTAGCCTGTCTGGCAAATAGACTTAGTTATACGGGTGACTCCCAGCCCCTCGAGCTACCACCGTCTCTTCTTACTCCTTCCCAAATAGTAATATTCTATATTCTATAGTTCTTTTCTTAAATTCCATACTCCTTGCTCAATACACCTTTCCTATCTTATCCTCTTTCCTTTCCTTTCCTCTTCACTAAGCCGCGAGAACGCAATGAGGAACATTAACACTTTTGAATCTTATAAAACGGCGGCGTCGTAGTTCGTCACCCGACAGGTCTCGTTGGCCGCGGGGGTGAAATGTGGGCTGCGGATAGCAACTTTGCTACATTAAACGATTATAGCAGGAGGAAAGAAGTGGTAACTGTATGTACTTATATATGTTCTATGGTCTCTACCCTTATGGGATATCGGCGTGAGTGTATGTATGTATCTATCTATCTATCTATCTATACTATTATAGAATTGTTAAATGTCAAATTTTCAAAAATATAAACTACTCAGATCGACTAATTAAGGGCTTCTGAAACAGAATTCGTTGGTGTTTGTTTGTTTGTTTAGACTTCACGTGAAAAACAATAGCTAGATTTTGATTAAACTCTTACAGTCTTAAAGATACTATTCCAACTTAATTAATGCGGTATGTTTCATTAAAATCGGTCGAGTAAAATTGAAGATACAGCTTGATCCCTGTTTTAGTAGTTTCCGTTAAGGTGCAAGAGGTCAAGTAAAAGTGGTCATGGCTTTTTATATAAATCTATGATTATGTCGGAATTTCCCATGTAGTGGAAAACCGACATTCACGCAGGCAAACGCTATTACTGTATAAAGTGCAAGTTTGGTCGTATGTGAAATATTGCTGCCACTTAAGGGCTGGAGCTGAGAAATGCCACCTAGCAGCTTGGACTCTGTGGAGAACCTGCAATGAAGCTTATTGGTGATCCTTCCCTGCTTGAAATCAATCTACAAAGCTTTGAGCACAGCTGCAGTGTAGCCAGTCTTTCAGCGTTCCACAGGATACATTTTGGAGAGTGTGCGCAGGAATTAGACAATTTAATTCTTCCATCCTCCTTTCACTATCGGACTACTAGGTATACGGCAGGCTATCGCCCCTACTTCGTAGACACCCTGCCACTTGTACGAAGCGATTTGCTTCTACTTTCATAATACGTGCAGCAAAGACTGGAATAGTCTTCCTGTGTCAGTATTTCTGTTCGATTATAATGTGTCTTTAAGACAAGAGTGAAAAGGTATTTATTAAGCTAGTAGGTTTTACTCCTCTAGGTCACATCGCCACTTACCATCAGGTGGGATGGTAGTCAAGTACTGGTTTAAATATGGAAAAAATATCAGAATCACCACTTTGATGTATTAACGCACGAATAAGCAAATTGAGAGAAAAGGATGACATTTATGATTCTGTCTGTTCCTGGGCATGTTTTTGCTTTCGTGCTCTATATTTTGTATGGATCCTACATCTGTGGTAGTTTTGGCGGTAATAACAGCGAGTTAAATTCTATAAATAATAATCTGGAGTTAAATTCTATAAATAAATTCTCATATGACTTTTTAATTATTTCCCAAAATTGCTTACAGTCGCTAAATATATTCGTAAATTGGAATTGTCTGGGGTAGTAACAGGGCTCCACGACGCAGGGTATTCTAGAATATGCACATACTATAGAATATACACACTGGACCATACACTAGTGTAGATACACTACACTAGTTTATGGTAGGTAATACCACCGTGACTTATCAATTACAAATGTCATTTAAATATATTTTTTTGTTTCTATTAGGGATAACGATTGTCGAATGTCAATTTGGTTAGGGAGGCTGGTTCATATCAAATTTTTCTGGCCGTAACAATCGTGCTATGGATGCCATTGATTAGCGCGTTTTTTATATTTATTGGAATAAATTTGTCATAAGACAAAACCAATTAAATATTTGGTTTTATACCAATAAAAATTATGCATGAATGAAAAGTAATATAAAAACTTAAAGGTCTCCTAATTCAGGCCATAAAATATAGTTAAAAAACTCAGAATAAAGACAAGCCTCGTATCTCGTACCTATATATTACTTTACTCTTTGCAAGCATCTTTATTCTGTGGGTGACTAAATGTCAGTTTGACTTTTTCGGGAATCTGCCATTATTGTAAAAAATATTAAATTGTGAAATTCTCCATTAACATTTTACTATTTACTCCTAACTTATGATTTATCGGTTTACATGTTTTGTATGATTACATTGTGTTATTGTCATACAGATTAGAACTAAGCTAGTTACACCTATATAGTACACTCTTATAAAGTATCGATTAGTGCTCGCTGTTAGGTTACGTTTATTTTAGCAGTCTTGATTTATGTTAATAATTGAGCGTGCTAACTCTGCCGAAGCTTGCATATGTACGACCAAAGTTCTTTCAACCCATAAATCAAAGGTATGTCTAATTATACACTTACATTTTACTGTTGTAATAATTTTAAGATGGGGACATTTTTAAATGATTATATTTGGGATTTATATGATTTTATTTAGCCAGCTGTTGCAATAAGTGGAAATTGCCAACGTTGACCTTCTTATAATGACATGAATACTGGAAGCCAATCAGACCTCATTAATCTTCATTATTTTTTGAATTATTTCTTTTAAAACAATGAAATAATAACTATGTTTTTCTAGGAATATATTTTTATTTTATGATTTTATTAACATCCAGGGTTCAGTTAAATTAATAGAATAAATATAAAAACTAAAATCAAAAAAAAATACAAGACATTTATATTCTATTTAAGATGCCTCAATATCTCCCCAAAATTGGTCATAATTGCAATAAAATGGTGCAGCATAAGGGTGTGTGAAAGTATATTGAATAATTTTCAGACCAAAGTACTATTATACTGGAAATACTTGTAATATAAAGGTCATGTTTATTTAATTCATGAAACAATTAATGGTAGATGCTTCATGCCCAGTCCATTATTATCCCCACTATAAGAGCATGGATCTCCCCTGATCAGGAGGGGGATTAGTCTGTAGTCTACCACACTGGCCTAGTGTGGATTTGTAGACTACACACCCATGCGGGCATGCATGTTTCCTTACAAAGTTTTCCTTTTCCATTGAGCACATTGGTGTCTACAATATAGACTGTACATGAATTAGAAATAACTCTTTGGAATCTGGACCGGAATCGATCTTGTGACCTTTCAATCGTAAATTGTGTTTATAACCACTAAAACACCAACACCATAGTTCACTGAAGAACTACACACTGCTAAAACATTTTGAGTGATTGTGTAGTTTCTAAATGATTGAATTGTGTGGTTTCAAGAAGTTTTTAGTAAATGGAGTTTTTTATAGTTTTAAAGTGTCCTTGAAGATGTTTATCTCTGGCCAGACTGTATAAGCTTTGAATTCCAGGAATTTTGTAATACAAGGAAAGTATATATGTAGTTAGTTTCTCGATCTTCTATTTATTACATGTTATAAAAATTATATAAGTTGATTCTGCCGCTGTTGATGGACCGGTCACGCTGGAATTCGATTGGAGAGGCCTATGTTCAGCAGTGGACAGCTATGGGCTGAAATGATGATGATGATGATGATTCTGCCGCCAGTGATTCTGTAAAAGTACTTTCAGGTTTTCACTATACACCTCTGTTGTATTGTACATATATAACATGTGGTCTTTTTAGATTAAATCCTAAATTTCTTCCCCAATATGCCTAAAGTAGTTTCACTTTAAAATGACCTTTTATCAATAATGCAATGTTTAAATCATCATTATTATCATCATCACTTTTTTTATGTGAAATACTGTGGAAGTCACCTAGAAAAGGGCTTGTTGATGGGACTTGGTACAAAATTTTTGTTGCACATGTTCATGAGTGAGAGTAATTGCTTACCATCTGATGAAATGCATGCTCATTAACCATTTCTTCTTCATGTTCCTCAAAAATGTTCTTGGCAGTATTTAGTATACATAGATAAACATAGATTTGAAACATTATTCACTAAAATTTAAAATGATATATGTCAACTTTCCTAGAATTCTATATTTGGGTATTTTCTAAATAAAAGTGACTAATGCTTGAGACTTCATTGAATTTTGCGATATAACTGCACAGCATTAATTCACTCTCACAAATGATGATTCGATCATAGTTAGCACTAACCTCACCATGAAGCAGAGATAGAGGAGATTTCCCTCCTCCCACTGATGTGCACCGCGCTTCTTGCACCTGCTTCTTCCCAGCAAGAGAGCAGAGATTGGTGAATGTACTATACGTTCTTATAAAGTCATAGTTTCCTAAAACTTTAATAACTTTGTATTAAATTTAGTTATCTAGATATTTTCTTTTAGATAAGGAGAAAATAACTGAAAAAAACTAATTAAAATCCTTTCAATAGTTTTTGCATGATTTATAAGATAAATAATGTATTTATAAGTACAAAGTCTTTTGGAATGTTTCAACAAAAGTTTTTATATTTAAAAGTGCCCTCAAACATTTACTGCTAAGAATAAGACTGTAACCAAAATAACTCATCCAGCACAGTCTGAATTTTAATTATAATCTGCAAATGACAGTTGGAACATTTTTCATTTTAAAATATATTTTTCTTAATTTACGTATTATTAGTTTGCCTGCCAAAACGCACATAACTACTGAACTTTGGAAAGGCTGGAATTAATATTTAAGCTGACTTGACGCATCATCATATTATCAGGTGAGACCTTGGATTCTGTACATAGATAGGCCTCTTCCAATATTCACCATATTGAGCAGCTAATTTACTTCAATTCTTTCCAAATGACATACCTATATATCTATATACTATTATAAAATTGTTAAATGTCAAATTTTCAATAAAAAAAATATTTAAAAACAAACTAAATGCAAATCGACTAATTAAGGGCCTCTGAAACCAAATCTGTCGATGTTTGTTTGATTGTTCGGGCTTCACGCAAAAACTAGCAGGTAGATTTTGGTTAAACTATTACAGTCTTAAAGGCACTATTCCGACTTAAATAATAGGGTATGTTTCATCAAAATCGGCCCAGTAGAATAGAAGATACAGCTTGATCCCTGTTTTAGTAGCCGCCGCTAAGGTACGAGAGGTCAAGTAAAAGTGGTTCATAGACTTTTTATATGAATCTATGATTGTGTCGGGATGTTACGGAAAACCGACATTCACGCTGGTGGAGCCGCGGGCAGAAGCTAGTATATTATAACACGTAACTGAAAGACATAAGTGTAACAATTAATTTTTCGACACACGTTTTATTTGAATACCCGAAAGTTTTTAAATTTGGACTTGTCTCCTTTTTGCTCCAAGGTCCTCAATTGCAATCGGCTTTATTCAAATTACCCCTTTATTTCAAGTTCGAGGTTAGTTCAAGTTCATAGCTGAGTCACAGTCGTGTGCACTTGTACGACTTCCCATCTATTAACGCGTTATTGGATTACCGAGAGTCACTTCCGTGTTTGCTTTTCTATTATTATCCCCAATGCTGTTGATTCAATGAGAGACATTAGATGGCCTTTTTAGATTTACCAGGGTTTTATCCTTCTAGCTCAGCGGAGTTGTACATTATCATATCATTGTAATAATTCGTCTACCGTGGTTAGATATTGGGCTAGGAGGACGTTGGCTGATTCTGCTAGGTATGAACTTCACATTCCGTTGTATCCGTGGCCTCGGTGCATCGCAATGCGCTAAACATTTCCAATTATTATAAAATAATATCGTCATCATCATTCTTATAATAGCAATACATATAATTTCAAATACTTATGATATCAATACTCTCCATCCAAAGGTTGCCCGGAAGAGATCACTTTTAGCGGTAAGGCCGTCCGTTGTAACACTTCGTATTTATTTAATTCTTTTGTAATTCTTTTTGGTGTGCAATAACCCCTCAGTTGTTGACCCTGCTCTAGGAGCGCGACGTAATGCGATGTTTAATTTAGCCGTGTAACTGTATCTTACCTGCTCTTACTTGCACAAATTATAGGGAAATGAACAAGGATGGTATATAGTCACGTGACATCAAAGCACCGATATCCGCCAATATTTCGCAACATGGCCGCCATTGTTGAGTCACAGCTCAGGGGATAAAGAGTTATCTATTTATCTGTCTGTATATCATCCTCAGCTTACGTTCGGCCCCACTACAGGGGCACGGACCACCCTGATCAGGAGGGGGATTAGGCCGTAGTCTACCGCGCTGGCCTAGTGCGGGTTGGTAGACTTCTTGTATCCATTCACTTCGTGAGGAAACCAGGTTTCCTTCTCTGTTAAGTACATTGGTATCTACAATGTAGACCATACATGAATTAGTCGAGCTACATAGTCTGATTTTAAATATTTTTGATTTTTGAAAATTTGACATTTATCAACTTTATAATAGTATAGATTTATGAAGCTTAATAAATTATAGCTAAGAACCATCTCGATCACATCAGCTGTCATCATTCGTTTGCGAGTTGTGTATTAATGAATAAATAGTTACCGATAAAACGAATTACAAGCACAAAAGCGTCTCAATACAAGTTTAAATAAGTGGTCGTTTTCCTTATTTCACTTATCAGTTCGAGCAAGCTAAGGCCGCGGTCGCTGTACTGTGTCGGCGTAATAATAGTTATCTTTGTTTCCTCGTACGGGTGCCATGAGATCTGGGCCGAGATACACCAGGGCAATCGGTATCAGCTTGACTCTGCAGTTTCAACAACATCTACGATTTTCAAGATGTCTGGCAAAGTTTGGAGTACATGGTAATTCCCTCTCTTTTTATGAAGTAGGTCATTGTCCATAGCGGTCTTAAACAGGCCAATGAAATTAACGAATGGTCGTTTGATTAATGATTGCTGTTTGCTGATTAATCCATTGACCGCACGGATGGCGCAGTGGTTTGAGCGTCCACTGTGCTGTT
>WUAW01007531.1:241-13354 GCA_017165845.1 Thaumetopoea pityocampa | reverse complement strand
TGTTTCCGTTATTTGAATGTTTGTAAAGTCCCCGCGACACAGGAATTAATCCTAATGCGGGAGTTGCCTTTGCTGCCCATTATCCTGGTACAGTTCGATTCAAATGAGAATAGGATCGACTTTGCGCCATATTGTGACGTCATAGTTGTCAAATTAAACTAATAATGACTTTAAATAATTAAATATTATATTTAGTTAATTTACTATTATTTAACGTTTTTATTTAAATTTGATGTAAGACTTTAAACAAAGTGTTCTTTGCAAACCGTATTTTTCAAGTGACATTTGACAGATGGAGGTCATTGACGTTTCTATTCTCATTTGAATCGCATTGTACATCCCTTAACTGGTTGACACAGCATCCGCTACACAGGAACCGTGTAAATATCACTGTGTATATTCGTATAGAGCAAGAGCAGGAAGTTATTTTTCGCAATGTCTCGTGAATATATAACAATTAGTGTATGGCTCAAACCGGTGTCTTTCTGGGCCATCTGCGTTTCCTTACCGTTTACCTCCAAAACTTGAAAAAGTGACGACACGTGTTCGAGAAACGAGGTCGCAGGTACCTAGTTCAAATTACTGTGACCTTTTTTAATTTCCTGTACCCGCAGGCTTACTGTGTGGAAGCCAATATCAATTCTATTCTAATCCGATTTTGAAGTCGATTCCAATCCGTATGTGTACAATTATCATGCCCATCACCAGACCATGGAAGTTCACCGCCGGACATGAGCCTCCCCCTTAAAAAGTAGGGATGTGCCACAATCTCTACGCTTGACAGGTGTCTTGGTGATCGCAGTAGATTTATTAATATGGCAGTCAGAATTCCACAATAAAGTTTTAAATAAATTAAAATAAATAATTACAATACATATGTACATACATACACTCACGCCGATATCCCATAAGGGTAGGCAGAGACCGCAGTACATACAATAATAATACGTAAAACAAATAGTGTTACTCTTAGTATACACACACATATACACAAAATCAAAATAAGTGTAGACAAAAACTGAAAATGAAATGAATCAATATATATAAATAAATATTTATCATATAACATAACTATTACACTTTTGAATTAAAAATTAATGAAGATTTTCTGCAGATTCTATATTTAACTAATTTTTGATAAAAACATATGATAATATACGTAGTTGGTCCCCATAATAAATTGGCCTAACCATGAAGAAACGAAGAAAATGAAACGACACAATTTTAATTTTCAATATAATCTCCACTAATATATCAGTACTAGTGGAGACTATATTGAAACTTGTCTCATCTGTGAATCAACATCTCTAGGCCTTTGTAAAAGTAAGTACAATCCTTGTCTTCAAAATGACTGAAGACGGCCACCTCCAACTCTTCATCGCTTGAAAATTTTCTTCCCCTCAAGTCCCGCTTTAAATTTGTACAGTTCATTATGGGACCGACCACGTACATCCCTTCCCCGCATGATGGCGATATCTGCTGAGTTGTTAACGCTTTCAGTGTGTTTTTATATTCTCTCATCTTCTATTCAATGTTGACTTTACACGTTTCGCTTCATTAACTTCTTATTTATACTATTACAGAATTGTTAAATGTCAAATTTTCAAAAATCAATGATATTTAAAAAGAAACTACTCAGATCGACTAATTCAGGGCTTCTGAACCGGAATCAGTCGATGTTTGTTTGTTTGTTCGGGGTTCACGCGAAAACCAACAGGTAGATTTTGATTAAACTGTTACAGTCTTCAAGGTACTATTCCGACTTAATTAATGCTGCATGTTTTATCAAAATCGGTCTAGTAGAATGCTTCCATTCTACTACTACTAAAGATATACATTTAGTGTAAAATACTTATATTTATTGAAGGTGGGCGTGCGATACGCCGCGCGATGACCCCACTTCGTGCTGAAAAACAGCACGCGGCGCCCTACTGCATGTCGGTGTTGGGCGCGAACCTGTATCAAAATATATAATTAGTATCTGAAAGAAAAATCAGATATATCGTTCCCGATTGACGGAACGTCGTCAGTGATTAAATAAAATTAAAAAAGCATGACACGTTAATGTTATTCTGTCATACTTTTTAAAATGGTCAACAAGTCTAAATATAACATATAATGATAGTAGGTAAATACATGGAATAATTATTAATCCGTGGACATTAGTGTGGGTTTATACATCAATATATTTTTCATGTCGTATTGGATTCACGGTAGCGTAGTGGATAAGGTTGATATCCAAGAATCGAAAGGTGGTCTCGTTTTCGATCCCCGGCTGGCAAGCTAACATTACATTCATTAATAGGTTGTTTAATATTCATGATATGATTTTCAAATTCAATGTTATCAAATGTGATTACAAATTTGATGAGTTGGTGTCTCAAATTACGACTGGTGTAATAGATCGTACGATTTGACTCAGTAAATTTAATCAGAATTATAACGACTTGCCCATATCGTGTTGATGTGTGGGAGTTGATGCTTCAGTTGGCAATACTACTTTATCTGTAACCACTCGGCGTACTGTATCTTTGTTTTTATTAATCATTTTGTAACCCGATATATCTGCCTCTAGCTACACATATTCGTCTGATGAAATCATAATTGATGCTGATGTATCCAATTTAAAACACGACGTAGGCACCACTGAAGTAGTTACTTATGCATTGGTTCCGGGTTGGAATCCTGATAGACACAAATTTTATGTGATAAGCACGAATGTTTGTACTCAAATCATTTGATGTTTATCTAAGTATGTATTAGTATTTATCTATATAACTATATCGTTATCTAGTACAAGATACAGGGAATCCTAATTTCAGGCTAGATCATTTATGTGAAAAAAAATGTGTCAACAACGCCACTTCACTTTGAGATTACTCTGTATGTGAACATGATGCCACTGTTATATCACTCAGTAATTTATATGACGTAATATCATGTGGAACTTCGTGTATCAGCTCGCAATCGCATGATGGAAGTTCATTTCCCGATTAGACTTTCTGGCGTCAGCTTCTTGTATACGTTTTTAATATTCAGATTAGATCGTTACAAACAATTCTAATGTTCTCGCAATGTGTTCTGCTTTATCTGGTTTGTGATGGTACGGTAAAAATATATATAGTTAGTGTTGGCTATGGAAGACCGACGTGAGATTCACCCAGTCTTGGCCTTGCACCAGTAAATCAGGTGTTTAATATTGTTGTTTTTGCATGACCGAGACGAGACTGACCCAGTCTTGGTCATGTATCATTAAATCAGGTTTTATATTTTATATGTTGCTTGTGCAAGATTGAGACGAGACTCACCCAGTGTTGGTCTTGCATTAGTAAATCAGGTAAAGTATTGGTATCGTTCTCACAAACTCAGTCTTGTTATCATTCTTGCAAGAGTATCGTAAGCCTTGCGAGATGTGATTGACTAATTCGATAATCGTGAGAAACTAATTCGATAAGAAGTGATTAAACACTTATCAAATTAGTTTCTTTTTTTATTAAGTGACAAAGTTCACTGAACTGTTCAGCGTTCATACAGAACTAGGTTCTTATTGACAAAGTAGGACTGTTCAGTGTTTATACAGAACTAGTTAATCTCCACTTCACGGTATTGTATCCATCTTTCTGCCAGTCTTGCGCCCAAGACCAGGCTTGTTTTTTTAGTCAACACTATAATGTAATAGAGCTAAATTGGATGATTTATTAGCGATAAAATTCTGTTGTGATGTCATCGACGTTCATTGTGTCCGGTCATAATTGGTCATTCTAACAAGAATTAAGTGATAGTGGACATTGCTTTATCTAAGTATATTGGTGGCGTAGTGGTGCTAAACACAGCTTGTGCAATGTACTTAGAAGATGAAGAGAAGGATAACTTTGTGAGGAAACCCGCATGCCCGTATGGGTGTGTGAAGTCTACTAACCTGCACTAGGCCCTCGCGGTAGACTACGGTCTAATTCTCCTCCTGATCTGGGGAGGTCCGTGCCCCTGTAGTGGGGACGAATATGGACGTGGGATGATAATGAGGAGACATTGCTTTCAGTTAAAATACTATTCAACATAACTGAATGGGCCAGTAGTCTGCTTGATGCGTTTAGATCTTGATGATTAATAAAAGATTCTCATGCGTGCCGAATGATGACAGACGAACGTGCAAATAAAATTATGCTTCCCACGGTCCAACTCTCGTGGCCGGGCGCCAAATTCGATGCATTCCTGGAATGGTTTTCTTTGTAAGTCCTTGTAGCATAATCGTGATGAATCATTAGTCCAACGATATAGATTAAATTTATGAACGTTTTGTGTTTTAAAAATAATGGTTGAATAACTTTTCCGCGGGGGCGATAAGTGAGCTACGGATAGCCATTTTGATATATTAAACAAGCGTAGCAAGAGGAAAGAAGTGGTCTCTGCCTACCACAATTCTTTGGTAGTATAGTGGTCAGTACCCCCGTCTGTCATGCGGGAGACTTGGGTTCGATTTTCCGCCCGAGAGCCGGGGAAAAAGGCGTGACTGTATGTATTATAATTATGTAATTTCTACGAGTATAATTACGATTCCTAACAAAAATTTTTGTGATACCACCGACTTCCACTAAATGCAGCAGATCTGTCGAACAAGGTTTATTAGCAAACCTCTCAATGGTGTGACATTAGCAAATCTTGATCGATGGCACTTTCATCATCATCATCATCAACGCATCTATTGTCTCGCTCTAAGGCACGAACCTCCTCTTGATTGAGAGCAGCAGATTCACACGCCGTTGAGAAAATCTCTTAGGCGTGTAGGTATCATTCATCGTTTGGTGAGAATGACAATGGATTATTAACACACAAATGATTTTGAAAAGTCAGAGATGTATTGGATTCGAACTCCAAATCTAAGACTTGGCGGGGCGTGGTTATACTATGATACTAGACTATCGTTGCACGACGCGTTCATCATTGTCAGTCCGCGGTAGTCCACTGCTGGACTTGAGCCTCCTCTTCAAAAAGGAGGGATTTACCATAATACAAATGTCTGACAGGCCTTTTTGAGTTTGCAGTAAATAACGCTGTGTTGCCTATTAGCCTTGTATATCCCTTATATGGATCTCACAGCAATTAAGATATGAAGTGACGCTATATCAGTGCCACAAAGCACCACACTTGCGTCTCCCTGATGCACAGACGATTCGGTTTTGATTACTACTGTTATTACTGCAATGATAATGATAATATTTCGGACACACACATTGATCTAGTACCAAATTAGGATTCCGTGTCTTGGGTACTAGACAACGATGATACGTCTTTACATGGATAAATACTATACAATAGATAAATACGTCCATGACTCAGATACAGGCATTTGTGCTCACTACACAAAATTTGCCTTTACCGGGACTCGAGCTTGGGACTCGTTCACACAGAAGGCAGGGTCACGGCCCACTGTGCTAATCAGTCGTGAAAATGACGTCATAATATCTCACGCAACCAGAGGACGCTTCATAAACTCCATTTGTTCTCGACACACAACAATTACTTTTGTTGGCTACAGCTCGCCTCTTGGGATTTTCACTGCAGTTTATTTTGTCATTGTATGCAATTCATTCTGCATGAGAATGTATTCTGTATACAAGTGTGTTGCGATTAATTCGAGGGTCGTTCACACTTAACCCTGGTAATGTTGTGAAGTTGCCGCCATTATGTACAAGATTTACGTTTACGCACTTGTTTATAAGTTTTCATTATCGTCCCCAGTCCATATTCGTCCCCACTACACGGGCATGAACCTCCTCTGATTAGGAGGGGGGTTAGGCCGTAGTCTACCGCGCTGGCCTAGTGCAGGTTGGTAGACTTCGCACACCCATGCGGGCATGCAGGTTTCCTCACGAAGTTTTCCTTCTCCGTTAAATACATTGATGTCTACAATGTAGACCGTACATGAATTAGAAATAACTCAGTGGTACGGAACCGGGATCGAACTTACGACTTTTCAATCACAAGCCGTGTCTCTGGTATCACTAGACCACCAAAGTACTTAGTTAGGTGTTACTTAATTAGACAAAAGAGAGTAATCTTGGAGAGTGGCTCCAAGATTACTCTCTTTACTACTTTTACTCTCATGCGCTTGTAGTTAAATGGCCTTTTTTTACTTGTGGAAAATTCCCGAATTCATACCGTTGTGCTGAGGGCTCGACACGTCGGTTATGTGGGGCTATGGGGGTAGCTTCCGCTAAATAACACCCAGGACGTCCTTCGCTGACCCTTGGCAAAGAGGATTGTGCGGATGGGCTTGGTTAGCCTTAACTCCTACCCGTGGGGCGCACAGGCCGTTATTGGGACGCCTCCATGAGCCTGCGGAGGCCGATTGAGGTGGATGCAGGTGGCTCATAGCCGCTCGGTGTTGCGATTATTAGAGGAGGCCTATGTCCAATAGTGGATGTCTATGATCCATTATCACAAAAGAAAAACAATCCATTATCAATATTATTGATATAAAAATTGTTTTTTATTGTTGGCACCACAGCTAATGTAAATATTTCGAATATTGTTCATTCAAGATAATTGTCCTATCTATGTTCTTAGCCGATTAGGTCGATTTACACGACATTAACACGGTAAATATTTTTAAACACACAATTGTATATGTATGTATGTTTATTATCTTTGTCAAAACGGTATTTATATTGTCATTGTGATTTTTTTGGCCTGAATTCTTAAAATCTGAAAGCTGTTTACATTTTTGTCCCTGTCACTGAAACGGATTTGTGTTGGGAATTCTGAAATTTCTATTTTTTGGACATGAATAATTCTGATACATTTTCACTTGCAAGTAGTCATAATTCACCTTGAATTGCATACATACAGTCACGCCCTTTTCCCTGGCTCTCCAGCGGCGACTCGAACCCCGGTCTTTCTTCTATTCGATAAGTCATACGTGACTTATCGAATAGAAGTGTCATTCCAATACATTTTTTCGCTTCTATTAGCGATAACGATTGTCGAATGTCAACTTGGCTAGGGGCTGCTTTGGCTGCTCGTCGTTACTGACACATGATAAAAATTACTAAAATTACAACTTTATTACTAACTAGCTTTTGCCCGCGGCTCCGCTCGCGTGAATGTCGGTGTTTTCCGCCACACGGGAAATCCTGAAACCATCATAGATTTATATAAAAAGCCTTTTAAAATTAAAAAAAAAGTTACTTGAGCTCTCGTACCATAACGGCGGCTATTAAAATAGGGATAAAGCTGTATCTTTAATCCTACTGGACCTACTGGAAAAACTTTGTCTGATAAGCACGAATCTTTGTACCCGAGTCATGGATCTATATCTATATATGTATTAGCATTACATAAGTATATCGTTGTCCAGTACTTAAGACAGGAATACCTAATTAGGGACTAGATAAATGTGTCCGAAAAATAGTGTCCATGTGTTCACATTGTCATACAATGGTAGGTAGTCCGTTAATTTTCATTACGTTTCTGCGTTATCAACAATTGCTTTTTATTTTCGAACATTACTAAGCAGCGTATTGTGTGGTAATATCGGCCCAGTGGGCACTGATTCATTGTTTATAGACATGGCCGTTAACTAAGACAAATACTGCGTAGTACACTTTTGTAAGCTGCCATATTGTGTTTGTAAATAATGATAGAACAAGTTTTTGTCCAGCTTCATCTAAACCAGAGGTTCCCAGACTTTTTTTTCTCATACACCACTTTCAAAATTTAGCTGGTTCCGGTGGAGCCCCTGCTATAACTATAACTATATTTCTACCTAAAACTCGACAAAAAATGTGAAGATTAGATCTAACTATGGAAATTTGCGTACGCCAACGTAGACTTCAGTCGAGTCTCCCGTGGATCCCCGGGGGTCCACCTGGACCACTTTGGGAACTAAGGAACAGCTATATAGCGACCCCTAGGGATTGACAGAAAATGTTAAAACACATTTGAAATTGGTGAATTTGTAATAAATTCATATTAGCTAAGGGGCCTACTAAAAAGTGAAAAACATGCCAAGTATTGTACGAGATATAACAGTTTGGGCACTTCTGATCTATACCCTATTTAAGATACAAAAATTTGTATCTTATTTTTGTATGTCTTGTAGTTCTCCGAATATCAGCTTGAATCTAATAGGTTTAATTTTATACGTTAATTAGCTTTTGCCCGCGGCTCCGCCTGCAAGAAAGTCGGTTTTCCGTTACATGGGAAATCCCGAATCAATCCTAGATTTATATAAAAGGCTTAAGAACCACTTTTACTTGACGTTTTTATTTTTGACTCACTCATATCTTAACTGTACCACTAAAACCGGGATCAAGCTGTATGATCAATTGTACTGGACCGATTTTGTTAAAACATGCCGCAGTATAGTATCTTTAAAACGGTAACGGTTTGAACTGGTTTTTGCGTGAAGTTCGAACAAACAAATAAACATCGATGGATTTGGTTTCAAAAGCCCTTAATTAGCCGATTTGAGTAGTTTATTTTTAAATATCTTTGATTTTTGAAAATTTGACATTTAATCATTTTATAATAGTATAGATGTAATCGTTGTTCGACAACATGAAGTCGTAGTAGAGACACTGGATTGAGATTTTTTTTTTGAAATACGCCATCATCAACAACAGTATCGGTCCTTGGAAGTTCACATAAGCCTCTTAAAAAAGGGGATTCGCCATAATCTCGGAGATTGCAGTAGATTTTGATTGAATAATATATTAACGTTGCTACCCATTATCCTGGTACATTCCTTAGCTGGTTCTCACAGCAACCCACGGTAAGAGACGGAGTGACCACACAGCAAACGACGGCTAGTAACTTGTTATAACTTTGTTTATTATTACCTATACAACGAATGATAAATAGTGAACACTGCATGATTTTATTAATATCGTCCGAACTAGACCTTGAAAGTCGTGTTAGTCAGTTTCAAGGTCTTACTGTCCGGCAATGACTTGCATGCGTAAGCAGCTTTGATACACAAGTTTGTACTAATAACACGATATTCTGAACGACAGACGTCCATCCATACAAATATTTGCATACTCCTGCAGTTTGAGAATTGCTGTCTTAAGGTGCGCTGTTAGTACGATTTCATAGCTACACTTATGCTTTGTAGAATGGAGTCGATAATTCTACCCATTTGAAAATTATTCTTTGTATTTTTTTTTATAAAATTCCATTTTTACTAGTGAATAAACATAATTAATACGGTCAACCTTTTATCTCTATCTCTATCTCTCTCTCTCGACTTAGCGTCAGGGTCTGTGGTATACTTATATTCGCGTACTTTCAATGTCGAACAGACTCGGCGTCCTATGTATTTTAAATAATAGTAATGTAATCGTGTACTGGCATCGTAACTTTGGTTACTCCCAGTATCTACCTTATGTCACATGTAATAAGGTTCATCTACCTATGCCACTACTTTCGTAGATGGGTAATTTTTTTTAGGTATAAAGTTTAAATTTTTTGGTTATTTTTTTTTTTTAATTTTAATCACTGAAACCTTATAAAACGGCGACGTTGTGGTGCGCCATCCGATGTCTTGTTTTTCCGCAGGGGGCGAAAAGTGGGCTACGGATAGCCACTTTGCTACATTAAACGAGCGTAGCAAGTGGAAAGGAGTGGTCTCTGCCTACCCCAATACATCGGTAGTGTTGTGGTCAGTATCCTTGCCTGTCACGCGGTAGACCGGGGTTCGATTTCCTGCCGGATTGCCAGGTGAAAAAGGCGTGATTTTATGTATATATTACAAGGAGTTACCGTCGAGTGTATTCAATACTTATCTACCGTAATACGTATGTACACTTGAACTACAAATATTTATAGTTATGTACTTGCTTTGAGCTATCATATAAGAGCTAGTTGAGAGCTGCGCCCTGAAGGTATTATTTTAGAAAATCACCCAAAAACGATAATGTCTGTAATGGTTTTCGATCTAATGGATGAGTGTTTGTTACGAAGTAGTATATCAGTCGGAGAGCTTTTAACAAAAAAATAAAAAAAACTGCGAGGTTTTGTAATAGCTCATATTTCAATATGACGTAATATTATTAGGGTGTACATGAGTCAACACCCACCCGCAAGGTCGCAAACTTTGATTATAGAATNACATACATACACTCACGCCAATATCCCGTAAGGGTAGGCAGAGACTATAGTATATACTACATACATATAGTAACGCTTTTTTCCAATTGGGGTAAGCAGAGACCACTTCTTTCCACCTGCTACGATCGTTTAATGTAGCAAAGCGGATATCTGCAGCCCACAGTTCGCCCCCGTGGGCAACGAGACGTGTCGGGTGGCGAACCCGACGCCGCCATTTTATGTGGTTTAAAAGTGGTTAAAGTTCCTCATTGCGTACCCACGGCTTAGTGGAGAAAAAAGGGAAAAGGATGAGGTTGGGAAGGGTGTATTGAAGAAGGAATATGGAATTTAGGAAAAGGACTATAGGATATAGGATACTACTATCTCGGAAGGAGGAAGAAGAGACAGTAGTAGTTCGGGAGGCCGGGGTCGCTTACCCGTACACTTAAGTCTATTTGCCGGACAGGCTAAAAGACTAAGTACTTTCTGACTCGTGCTCGATTATAAAATTGTCAATAATCAAAGGCCAGAGAGGATCTGTTGGCGGTGCTCTTAGGAGTATGTCAAATTTTTACATAAAGTAAAAATGCTTTTACGCCCATTTTTATTTCCGTTTGTAACGCTAAACGCAATATTGAAAGAAATCTAAAAAGTATCAGTATACCAAAACATATACGAGAATTTCTTCATGACAACTTACTACAGTCAAATAGTTTAGGTGTTATAGTTAAATAGTTAGTCAAATAGTTTAGTCTACCAACTTATAGTTGGATTAAAAATAAATTCATATAAACACTGCACATTACTTTTTACTCAGAAGCCCTGTGAATATTTCAAATATGAAAAAGAGTTTAGATGAACTGTCTAATAAGGTCCCATCAAAATCGGTTCGATCGTTTCAGAGATTTACTCAGACAAGTAAACAGATAGACTGATAGACAGAAAGACTGAGAATAATAAAGAATATTTTAAAAGCGTTTTTGCGTTTTGATAACGTGCAAATAATCTATTGAGCTAAAGAAAATGCCTTTATTTAAAAATAATAGACACCTCAGTTTTATCAGCTTAAATAAATATCTGAACGACTGATTTATTCGTAGACGTTTGTATATATCATTGAACTTTAAATTATTCAGGGTGACACGGGCGACACGAGATACACCCAGAAAGTAAGAGTACACTATTTTTTATTAAAAAAATGTATTTAAAACAAAATTACACGATTTTATTGATAAATATGCCAGTTACTTTAGCACGTAGTCACCTTGTCGTTCTATGCAAGCCGTGAGCCGCAGCACACGCTTTATGATTCCTTCAGATAATTCTACCGCTATCTTTTTCCAGTTCGGAAAGTTTTGTTTCACTTTATCGTCGTTTAAAAAAATTGTCCACCGATGTGAGTTGTCATTGATACGTACATACAGTCACGCATTCTCCGGCGGGCAATCGAACTGAATGCGCTAAGTCGGGAAAGCATGCAGGCCGGTTCAAAATGTCCCAACGGAATGAGTCCATTATTTTGTTCTGCATAATTTACTGTACAATATCGTACCACAACTCGAGGTTTGTGATTGTCCGTGGACGTAGCGTAGCTTTTTATCGTGTGACGTCGGCAAACGATAGACGAGTTGGCTCCAGCGAGCCGATCGATACTGTGACCTAGCGGCATATTCTTATTTTCTTGTGTCTATTCAAGCGAAAATCTATACTATTATAAAATTTTTAAATGTCAAAAACGTTGTAAGGGGCCGTGCTTTAGGTGAGTTTGTTTCATACTCCTTTATTTTATACTAGCTTTTACTCGCGGCTCCGCCCGCGTGAATGTCGGTTTTCCGCTAGATGAAAAATCCCGACAGATTTATATAAAAACCCTAAGAACAACTTTTACTTGACCTCTCGTACCTAAACGGCCGCTACTAAAACAGGGATCAAGCTGTATCATTAATTCTACTGGACCGATTTTGATCAAACATGCCGCATTAATTAAGTCGCAATAGTACCTTTAAGACTGTAATAGTTTAATCAAAAGATACCCGCTACTTTTTGCGTGAAGCCCGAACAAACAATCAAACATCGATGGATTCGGTTTCAGAAGCTCTTTATTAGTCGATCTGAGTAGTTAGTTATTAAAAATCTTTGATTTTTTGAAAATTTGACTTTTAACAATTTTATAATAGATCAGTTACCTCACCTCCCTTATGTAATGTCGGCACCATCTAAAAGACGACTGGTAGAAATGCTTCAGGCATTAAGTCCGCCCATAGGGCATAGTGTATGAAGTACAAATAAGTTTTCAAAATTCCTCTAAATTCATCGCAAACAACACAAATCGTTGGAATCGTTTACTTATTTTAAATGTAGTTAAATGAATGAAACCAATGAATAGGCGGCATTAGATCTATGATAAAACATGTTAGCGAAGCCAATCTAGGTGCGCGTAATTTTCCACTGTTGCAAGCGTACCTATTGTGTCTGGCTAGGTAATCAGTTACGTTAGGACTACGTATCTGTTGAGCACTTAATGCGAATGATCTCACCTTTATTTAGCACGTTCCCTGCCAAGCCGTTTTTGTCCGACTTTAGTACAGGCCATTTGATATTTTGATTAGATTGGTATATTATCACATAATATTTCATTACATCATCGGTCGATAAGTGTTTAGTTTGTCTGGAGTGGTCATCACGTCGTGTACCATTTATGGTACACGTGGCGCTGGAGTCAGTTCGACAGTAAAAGTCAGTCAAATCGAAACTTTTCGAATTGAAAAAAGAACCTGCTGTATTCGAATGTTTTTTAAAACGAAGTAAAAGTTATTGTGTATATAACGATTAAGCAAATTTATGTGCATTGTTCTATACTGCATTTTTTACAATGCCTCATCCTTTTGGCGGAAATATATCTTATAGAATCAAATTTGTCATAAAATGTATGTTTTCAAGGAAATGTATGTTTTTAAGGAGACCATTGAGCGGAACCAAGGCTCCAAAGTATTCGCAAGAGACGCGTCTATTGGGCAAAGCCAG
>WUAW01007515.1:6522-22204 GCA_017165845.1 Thaumetopoea pityocampa | reverse complement strand
AGGCGGGTATACTGACCACTATACTACCGAAGAATTGGGGTAGGCAGAGACCACTTCTTTCCACTTGCCACTAGCAAAGTGGCTATCAGTAGCCCACTTTTCGCCCCCGCGGAAAACGAGACGTGTCGGATGGCGAACTACGACGCCGCCATTTTTGAGGTCCTAAAATGTTAAAGTGCCTAATTGCGTTCCCACCAAAAGGAAAGAAAGGAAAGAGGTTATGGTAGGAAAGGTGTATTGAGCAAGAAATATGGGATTTGGGAAAAGGACTATAGGATATGGGATACTACTAACTCGGAAGGAATATGACGAGACAGTAGTAGTTCGGGGAGCCGGGGTCGCTTACCCATATACTTAAGTCTATTTGCCAGACAGGCTAAAAGACCAAGTACTCCCTGACTTATTTAGATATATTGTTCATAAAACTTATATTTTATAAATTTGATCTATGTATCGAAATTATAAACCTAAGTTATACGGGCGACGTACGCGCAGGTCTGGCCCCCACCGAGTTCAACTATAATATACGTACATATTGGGGCTGATTCTATTGTAACAGAATTAAACTAAATTTAGTCTCTCCTTATCTTTTTCTAATGGTAAACACCAAAACGAGATATCTACAATTTTGGTTCTGTAGTTTTGTTTAGACACGTCAAAATTAAAAGATTTAGACGCGATCTCGGAACACACTGACTAAAGATACCCAAAAACGCATCTTGTGTTTGAACCGTTTAACAGAAATGTAGGTCGGTAGTCGCTTTCAATGTTTGCTATCTCGTTTTGGTGTTTGACACTAAAAAAAGATAGGGAGGGACAAAATTTCGTTAAGTTCTATTACAACAGAATCAGCACTATTGTACTCTCTGGATAAACTGCTTAGCATTGGCTTGACGAACCGATATTGTGCGAAGGGTGGCGATGACGGTCGAACATACCCGCGGCTTGCTTAGCACTTTGGGCTGTCTGTGGCGACGTTGACCAAGGCTACAAAATAAGATTAACTAAATAACACAAGCCAAAAAATGAGTGGTCAAAGTCAAGTCAAAATGGGGAGAAGTCTCTAGTTTTGTGTGATCGCAAGATACCTCCAATGCTAAAGGGACAGGTATATAAATGGACTGTTAGACTGGTTCTCCTATATGGCGGCGAGTGTTGGCCAGCCTTAAATGGTCACGTCCACGTCATGGATCACGTCAAGTTCAGATATTTTAATGTTATATTTACATTTTTTGACATTAATATTGTTATTCAATTGACATATTAAACCTAATGATTTGTGAACTTATTAAGACTGCTAGCATATAATGGCAAAGGAGCTGACAGGCAGTGTGGGCCTGATGTGAATATCTATAATTATGGTAATAGCTACATAATAATTTTACAAAACGGTATACGTGAGGTATTTTTGAACGGAAAAAAATAATAAATGGGTAAAAGCATTATTTTGAGGTAAAGGTATATATTGAGTAGCAGTTAAAATTTATCAGATTTAGAAACTCATTAGAATTGTGATTATCCGAAAAATAAAAATGTCGATAAAGAACGGCAAGTTACCCTCACGAATATAATGTTGATCGATGTTCAAAATTTTCTTGTAGCGGTACAAATAAACAATTCTTATTATTTTTGGGCTTCCAAACTGTATCGTGCAAAGAGCAAAATGACGTCTCAGCGGATAGGGAGGTTTACGGCGCTATTTCTCTGAGCCCGACTTGTTTCGACACGAGTTCTTTGGCGGCGTCTTTAACACTCCCCGGAGGGTTCATTTATATATTCGCAACACGGAGGCAGCAATAAAACTGCGTTATCCTGGTCATTATTTAGTCATCGCCCTACCTCCTCGACTACTCTAGAAAAATAAAATGCATTCGAATGACTCTTGTGTGTACGGTGCAATTTTATGCGCATGAAATGTATCTCGTAACATTATTTATGATGTCTATATTGAAAAACTTTTAAGGGTTCATGAAAAGCAAACGAATTTTAAGCAGAAAGACTAAAATTTTATACTTTCGTCTTTCAGTTCAAAACACGATGTTTTAGAATATTCTTAGGAAGTTTATTATTTTCTTTTTTTTTCCTTTATAGATCAAATTAAATTTTAGTAAAAAGCAAAATTAAGTATTCATTTGTATCATTTATCATTGTTAATTATTTTGAGTCATTTACAAAATAAAAAGTTTAAGCGTTCTGTTGTCGAGAACTGTTGGGTAGGGTTTTTGTTTGTGGCCGGTTACGAGCCAGCATTTTATGAGGCGGCTCTGGACGTCGCCGCTAAATCTTCTTATTTATCCGGGAAAACATAAAGAGTGGTCTCAGCAAAAATTAATTGACTCCCATGCTCCTTCTTGTCACATTAACCATTTGGCAGTTTATTGTTTCAAATGTCGTCTGGTGATCTTTATTTATTAATTAGATTACAAAAGCTGTTAAGAATCTTCTTGTTGTACTTCTAAGGGTACCTTTTGTAAAATGTTTGTATTAATAAATTACTGTTAAATTTATAAATCAGATTTATGTCATTTAACATATAAATTTTAAAGAACTCATATACTTTTTTGCTCTGCACAACTTACGTCTAGTCCATTTTACTTTATGACAGTTCAAAATTTAGCGTGTCTCAAACACGCTAAAAATGTGAGATTATAACCGTTGACAAAAAAATGTTTCAAATTTTGTAGTAAAACAATACATTTTGTTTATAGTATCATCATTTACTCCTTCATTTTCTCAACTCCGGCGATTATGTTTGGAGATTTTTCCAAGTCTTCTGGTTATTTGCACTGTATACAGTCCGGTCACAGTATAATAACAAGTACGACCCGGCAGAGACTACCGGCTTGGTACTGTTCTCTAAATTTGCCTTAAAATCATTTGTTTTTTCCAGTACCTTCATACTATATGGGTTGAATATTTATATTAGCCGCGGGTATTATACGAGCTAATTGTAGATATCTTTATGATTATTATCCTAATATTTAGTTCATTGAACAGATTCAAAGACAATTCAAAGTCCACGGGATTCGTAACTTTCAATATTAACGCTACGTTTGAACGCATTAGTTGAAGCGATTGCGAATTTTAAAATACCTTGTCTCGGCACCACGTGAATTGATGGAGAAGATCATCGCCCTGTTTAATAAGACTTTTGTTGATAGAGAATCCCACTGGTCTTCTAAATCTTTTGGAGCTTAGTTTGGTCATGCCAGCCGGTGAAAGTCTAGTACTGGGTATCGGTCTTCTCATTAAAAAGGGTGGAACTTTCCATATCTCCACACTTTGTAGGCGTCTTGGAGGTTTGGTTATCGTAATGTATTAGAAGAGGTATACAAGACTTTGACTTTTCAGAATCATATGCCACCATCATCATCACCACTATCATCAATTCATCTACTGCTCACTATAAAGCATGCATTTCCTCTCAAAAAGAAAGCGATATAATCCACCGTGTTAGCCTAATGCGGATTTTTAGACTTCACATGCCGTCGAGAAAATCTCTCATGCATATAAGTTTCTTCACGATGTTTTCCTTCACCGTTTGAAGCGAGTAATAATTATTTAATTTTTAATATTCACATGATTTCGAAAAGTCAGAGGTATCTCAGATTTGAACTTGAAATCTAAGACTTGGGATCCGTGTTGATACCACTATGTTATCACTGCTTTATTATATATTGCAACAGGCAATAAAATATGTATTAATAATTAATTATCACTCACTTCAGAAGGTGAAGTCAAACCTCGTGAAACCTGCAAGTCTGAAAGATTTTCTTGACCGCAACGTGTATAGTTTGTCAACCTTCATTAGGCCAGCGTAGTGGACAGAGGAGGCCTTTCCGCATTGAGAGTGGAAGCCCGTGCCCTGCAGTGGAATAGTAGATGAGTTGGTGATGATGAATAGATTATATCACGTTAACGACATCATTGCTGCAACCTTTGAAAATTCTTATTGTGGCGATTTTATTCTCGTGGCTATAAAAAGAGCTTACTTTCGTCTCGTACTCCTAAAATCGGCTTGTGGCTACGTGAAGACATACTTCATTAAGTCCACCCCATTATTTGTTGCGTTATAAAACTTTGTAGCTTTTTTCCAGACAGGAAAACAACTTTTGCAATGTTTCAGTTGAACCTTTAATATCAAACGAAAATAATACATTGTTTTAAAAATAAGCACGTCTGTTGAGCTGACCTTTGTGCTTATGCGACACGTTTTAGATAGAAAAGTCTGAAACAATGAGTGTAAAGCAAATATCACACATGCGACTTCTTGCTGCAGTGCCAACAGATACAAACGCGATTGGAGAATCTCCAACAGGATGCACCTGCCAACAGACGTCAAATGTATCTTATAATACTTTTGAATACAGGTTTTCATGGATACTGAGCAGAGAGATCATTTCAACTCTAATAATATCCTGATACAACTCAGGGTTTTCTGTTTTATTATGAAGAGAATGGCTATAGAGCAGGTTCCAGAAATAGACGGCTATCTGACTATATTTCGCTGATCCTTTTAATCCCAGGGACTGGGCTTTAATGCGATTGAGACAGGAATTGTCGAAGTATAAAGCCGTTGTCGAACAAGATCACTTTTCATCATTCAGGGTTCTTGGGATAACCTTAATAACCTTTCACTAACAGAACGATTGGGACTATTTCTGTGGATTCTCATATGTCAGTAACCTCGTAAGCAAGTCTAATAATATGTTCTTTAACTGTTTTTGCGTGTACAGGACCGTTATCATATCGCATGGTGACATTCATCAGAAATACCTTCGACTCTGCTGTTCTATCAACATGAGATCAGAATTATTCGCAGTCCTATCTGTGATAAGGGATAGAACCCTGTAAAGCTTTGCGAGGTTATTCTCGACTACAGCTATCAGCGTGTACTTATAATACAGTATCGACTGCTCGACGAGATCAAATTATTATTATAATAATTAATGCTAAGCGGAGAATTATACATAAATTAGTTGAAACTCTCAACTTCATTCACTGTAAAATTGTGGATCATAATCTATATATACGTAGGTAGGCGATTTTATCGGAAACAGCTGTTACAAGCTCTTTAATCAATTGTCTTTATCACATATTTAAAATTTCATAGAGGATGGTACCTATACCCACGGAAGTTCGAAATTGTATTTAGTTCATGTTCGTTATACTAAGTTCACGAAATTCACCAATTTTTATTAAATGCCATTTTGTTTATCCTTTATAGAACTACCGCTTCAATAACGATGATGATGATGCCTATGTTCGTATGTGGTAAGTAATAACGTTTAAAAAGAAAAATGTCAGATATTTGTGTGTTGGCGTTTGGTCTGATTGTCAACTTCTTGCAATGTAGTCGGATGTCGATTAAATATTTCAGTATCTATGTATATTGTATTCATGTTTGATTAATGTAAGAACGACGACGTTGCTAAACGAAGATAAGGATAAGCTAGATTTTATTTGCTTTAAAGAAGAGGAGTTTTCTCTAGAAAAATTTCTCCAAGCCGAGAGGTTAAGGTATATTTTTATGTTTTCGGCCATAAACTCGGAGCATAGTTTTATGGACATGTTTTTCAAGGAGCTACGCCCTTTAAAAGGGATTTCTTTTGAAACAACGTACCCGTATGTCGTTTAATAAAAAATATTCAGAGCTAAGATGTTTTTATTGGTACAGACATTACCCATCGTGGCTACTGTCAATATAAAAACATGGTAACTGCCCGAAATTCACTTAGTTATGAACCGTCCAGTGTTGTGGGAAGACTTTAATCAAGTATAATTTTAGAAATATTACCAATTATACAACTGTGAGGTATCTGTAAATATTGTGTTGAGAGGTTCGTCTCATGTGCAAATATTGTATTATCTACCGTGTTTAAGACTCATCACGCACTGGCTCAGCTCGCCACGACCTGTATCAATAAATCCATGCTCAGTAACCGCGACATTCTTCTCATAGGTTTGTATCTCGACGAGCCACTTCCGTATTCTGTCCAGTATTCCGCCTGTATGTAAAACGTTATAAATTCAAAGCAATTTCGTTTGTTCATTGGATTTATAAATTAGAGTATCGCATACAATTAGTCAGGTGTCGTTGCTTAGAGACCATATCACAGGCTGCAGTGATCCGTTGTGATGGCCACGTAATCCCGGCTAGAGGCTTTGTCTCACGTCCAGCTTACTTTTATTACCGTGCCTGCATCGCGAAATAAAACAAAATTGGCGGGAATTTATGGGCCACAGCCCTAGTATGGCTAGTGGGGTGGAAAGTTTTCAATTTGAAACGAATAACTTGTTTGTATCATGTAATAAGGAGGGTTTTGCAGCGTGTAATATGGGGCCGCAATAGCTGTCGCGGGCTTCCTTAAAACTACTTTCTTGGTTTTATTACCAAAGTGTTGTGGGTGGGCGTAATTTCTCTCTAGAAGGTGTGTATTACTACGAGAGTTACAATGTCCGTTAAGCTTGTTGGTGGCAAGCATTTGACCCAATATAGGATTGTTTTATTACAATATCTCAATTTTCTTTTATGATAGTATAAGAAGTATTAAGATGAATAATATAAACGTTTTCTTTTAATTAAATCTATATCATTATCATCAACCCGTGGACTAGGTCCGCTGCTAGATATGCGCTTGTTCTATAAAAGGGAGTAATTTGGTAGACATCTTGGAAATCACGACAGGTGTTGGTTGAATCCCGCCTGTAGATGTTGATAAACGCTACCACCCGTAACCCTGGTGCGTCCCTTAGCTGATTCTCATAGCATCAGGAAGAGATGGAATGACACTGTTATTTATTAGGCTGGTGTCACATATTAAATACCGATTCCACATAGTATTATATTAAGATCATTAAGTTTGAAAATCATTCCATTTTATGACTTGATTCGGTGATCGAGGGAATCCTACTGAGATCTCCAAAGCGTCTGCTAAGCGTGAAGATTGTAACACCCGCTTATTATTTTATGAAGAAGGCTCATGTAGATGTCAATAGGCCGATGATTATATTTTAAAATGTATGGTTAATAAACCCAATCTGATATTATCACATCCAACGGGATGGAGTCTCTAATCATCATCAACCTTTCTACCGACCTACTACAGAGTGGGGGTCTTTTCTTAGAATGAGAGGGGTTAAGCTGAGTGTCCATGATGCTGGCCCAATGTGCGTTGGCACACTTTACACGAATTGTAGGTGTAGGTTGTCTCACGATGTTTTCAATAACCATATCTGATATAAGCAAGTTTCGTCCTTTGGCGATCAAAATTGTACTAACACTTTATACATATATTGTGAGGTACTACTTTTAGTACCTCGCAATATAAACGAGTAAAGTGTTGGTATAATTTTTTTTAATAATATTCTTTAATAGCATCGCAGGGTACAAAATTTAATATCAAGGTTTAAACACGTTGGATGATCTGATATTAGTCGACAATAACATCGACTAGATATCGAATCTATATCGATAGAAAGGCTCTTTCTACGGATATACTTTTAAACTATGCTAGTATATTTTTAAAAACGATATCGTTGTCTACAACGAACGAACACCGAAATCGTTAATTATAGAATAAGCATTATCAGTATCAGCTCGATGTGTTTGATCGATCAATCTGAAAACTCATATCACCATTTAAAGTAGCATTTATTTGTAGAATGTCTGAAATTGATATAAAAGTTATGGTGAATACTGAGAGAAATAAGGTTTTCTTAATTTTTTTCAATTCGTTTTTTTATCTTAAACGTGATATTTGAAACCATTCGTGTCTCCGCACCAAGCACAACGTTTCTTCAGCTGGCAAATTGAATGTTAAAGCGCGTTACCTGCCCCTAACTGAATAAGTTATGAGGTCGGGACTATTGGTAATGAAACTTGAATGACCCTAGTCGTGTAAGAGTCTGCGGGATGGAATTTCCGTGTTTACTCGCCTCCCCACTTTGCTCTGTTCTGTTGGTTTAAGTGCTAATTCGAAGTGTGCGCTTTTTAACATCTCGCGTTTATGTTGTGTTGGTTAATCAGTGTTTTCAAACGTTTCGTTAGATTTGAACAAATTTATTTTCTTCTGTTTCCTGAATCTTTTTTTTTAACAATTCATTAATATATAGGTGTGTAGGAAAACCAGAGTATTATGTACTCGTTTATATATGAAAGTATGATACATCATCTTCTTCAGCAGCAGTTCGCGGAAGTTCACTGCTGGGCGTGGGCCTCCTCCTTAAAAAAAGAGATTTGTCAGAACCTCCACGCTCGGCAGACGTCTGAAGATCACAGCAGATTTTGATTAAATAACAGGATAACAACGCTACCTGTCTGCGCATGCGCGTGCATCGTCCGGTGAGGGGTGCGGTCGCCCGCGCATCCCCCACCGCCCGCAGCTGTCGGCGCGTCATTATTGGTTCTTTCTAATCGGAATTTGAACGCATACATGTCAAACGTAACGGCACCTAGTAAATTATACAGTTCATAAATTTTGGGTTTAATTTATATTTAAACTCCTCAACACCACCCATTATCTGGACATGCCTTAGCTGGTTCTCATAGTAACCACGGGAAGAAACGGAGTGTCGTTGTTACTATGACGGCGTCGTACAGCAATGAGACCCACAGTCATAAAAGTATAATAATTATCTTTTAAAAGTAGTGATTATTTTTTGTGCATTTTATTTAGATATGTAACAAGGCAAGCATTTGATGTTTGTAATTATAATACCAATATGAACTGTTCACACGATACATTTCTCATACATAGTTATCATGTATCCAGTTCATAATCAATCTATTTTACTTATATTGCATACTTTCATTCATTCGATACTAAATATTTGCATAATTGTAATGTTCATTTATTTTGAATTTATTATGTGTAATATCGTATCTCTAGCAAATAAATATTTCATTTCATTTAACTTCCCTATAACTAGTAAAATAAGATTGAGTAAACAAATGTAATTAAATAAAACCCAAGAAGCAACTCTCACCTAAAGTTGAGAAGAACTCCAGTTACTCAGATAGCCCCGATCCTGGTGCGCCAGAGGAACTTTCTATTTTTCGATTGCCCGTGTTACTAAGTTGGCGAATGTTGTTTAACTGCTAGTTCGGCTTGTCGCCGCTTCAAAACTGGATTTCATTCGCAAGTTATTTTGCATTGTGTGCTTGTAAGCACTGGTCGCGATTCAGTTTCCAAAATTTACAGTAACGTTGTGGGAGTTTTTAACTCTCGAAACCTGGATATAAGCAGGTCTGAATAATATTTGGTTAACAAAATAACTTTCCTTCGTGAATAGAGCATAATAAATAGTGTCACATGATCTTCTTCTTATAATATTTTTTATCTTCCTCTTATAATCTTCCATCTTCCTCTTATAAGACGATTGATTGGTATAGTAGGCAGTGAGTAGTCCTGCTTTCTGTGCCAATGTGTCCCAGGTTCGAATCTGGTGGGGACAAAATTTGTGTGATAAACACAAATATTTGTATCCGAGACATGGACACATTTATTTATTTATGTATAAGATCTATATAAATATGTATATCGTTGTCTAGTACCCAAGATATAGGGAATTCTACTTTGGGACTAGATAAATATCTGTGAAAAATACCATTCAACTTTCAATACCATTTATTGAAAGTTTGCCGTCATCTATAGTTTATCTATCTAGTTTGTCTATAGATATCTGTCTTTCTACCACGACTTTATGACCTTAAAAACATTTTATGATATTATTTATCATCATTTTTTATGATAATTCTCGGCATTCTAATTCGCATTCCGAATTTAAAAGTCAACGGTGACGATGTTCAACAAGTATAATTATCGTTCGGCGTGAGAGTATCGACACAAGATGTCGTTGTATTGATAAGTTTAATAACGCTGCCACCAATGCTGAATGTCTTAAGTTTTGCAGTATGATAACCTGCGCACGAGATACTTATTTCAAAAGTTAGAAGTATAGACATCAGGCTCATGGAGTTGGAAGACCAACACATGTTTCGAGAAATTTCGAAACGTCTCATAGTCTGATATTTTCTTACAAATTACCATCCACTGTGAAATGTTGCCGGTATTTCGGGCATCTCGCTGTCCCAAAATGACGTGGATTAAATTCTGTTATTATTTTTTGTTTTCTTATTTTCCTGTAATATACTTAATAAACGGTTAACTATATAGTTTACGATTACGATTTATAATACGGTTATAATTAATGGTTAACTATATGGTAAAGATGTGATTAAAAATGTAAGTGGATTAAACTATCATGTATTAGGCGGACGCAGGACAGATTATTCTTGTTTATTTATTATGATTAGGATTTTAGTATCATTATCCTCCTTAGTTGATTACTCAATGCTGAGGACCGTGGCTTTTCATTTGGTTAATTCTTTGAGTATTTGCAAAAACTGTTAGTCTGCTGTCTTTTGTAGGTGAATCAGATTTTTTTGCAGACTTGCTGTTCGGTTGTGGTATCTTTGATTGGTCACTTTATTAAAAAGAATAGACTTCGCCAAGTTTTATAAGGTCCATATCACATCACGTGTCGAATATAGGAAAAAAAACTTCCTCAAAACCATCAAAGACAAGTATTCTTTCATATTCAGCTCTTCCATTGTTGAACGGATGATTTATCCATTTGGCCGCCCACTTATTCTCAGTATGTGGTGCCAGTATAACATTAATATGTCAAAGGTAAATTTGATACGCAATACAAGCCAGACTTTAGTAAAATGTCTATTAATTTCGTAGCCTGGCGTCTAGATGTTTGCAGCAACAGAGTGGAACGCCCTAATAATGTATCTTGTGAAACAGGCCGTAGTAGCGGGGGCTGCTCGAGACAATGTTCTTGCGTCATTAGTAACGTCTCAGGCGGCGATTATCAAAGCAATCAACCGTTCTGCAAACTGTTACCAACCGACTGCCTGCTGTTAGGGCTTACCTGTATCGATAAGTTTTTCTGAATATCGATATTTAAGTCCGTCTGTGATCTCATAAAAGAAAAGCCGTGGTCAATCTGTCCTTTCAACCAATTTAAACATTTTTAATTGTTGTGTCTATTTGTCTACTTGCTTAAATTCAAGCAAATAATAAAAATGTTGTATTAGGATTATTCTATAAAGGATTCAATAAGTGATTTTGGAGAAAAGTATTTTAGTTTAATGAAAATTTAATTGACAAATGTAAGCCAAATAGAATAAAACCGTTCAATAAGGATGTACGAATGACATCTAATCATTAAATATAAAAAATATATCTTCCCTTTGTAACTTCCCGATATTGTAACTTCTTCCACATGGTAACTCTGCCGCGATCATCTGCGTAGTCACAAACATAGTCACTTATTTCTTAATGAGCTTATTCGTATTTTTTTTAAACTACAGATATTGTCAATAAATATGCTTAATTAAACATATATGGGGTGGTTTTTTTTATTCAAAAAACCACCCCAGCTAAGGTACTTAATAATACCACAAATAAATATAGGTATACCACAGTTATTGTATAATGATTGGTCATTATTTTGCATTTTAATATAATATATCGATAAGTTTATTATTTTGCGAACATCACTAAGGCAATTGACGAGTGTTTGCTCGAGTTTGGGCGGCCACGGCGTTGGGCGGGCGGAAGTGGTCGAGGGCCGTTCCTAGTTTAACTGTTGCGTCACTTGATTGTCGCCGACTGGCGACTTCTAACTGAATGCGCCTTTCCCTCTGTAGTTACAAGTGTTTGTAATTATTATTCAGAAAATTTATGAACGAGTGAGATTAAAATGTGCTTTTGACATCGCGTTTATGACTTACCTAATAAATGTATTGTGACTGGAATTATTTTTAAAAATATTACAATTTATAATATCATATATGTACATAGAGCATACATGTACATTACGAGATATTGGCTATACTCAACTTATCATATAGTTGGATAAGAGAAATCTACATACAAAATAATTGAAATTAATAATAATAACAACTTAATTACGATAATGACGTATGAGGCCGAAATGTTGACGTTAATTCTAGCTTTAATTAAAAAATCATCATGGAAGAACCTACGTTTGGAGAGTCTTTGATGGTTTGAGTCAATGTTTATGAAATCTGTTGATTAACAAAAGTAGCCGATATAATTCTAAAGATCACCAATCTGAAGTGGAAATGGGACGGACGGTCAAACATGTTGTAAAATCGATGTCCGATAGACAGGCCAGTTTTGGAAAGAAGCATGCGTTGGTAAGTGCCGTGCTGGTATCGGCATGGGTGCTCGAGAGGTGATTGGATACCGAAGGCGAGGGATTCTTGATTGTGGTCAGTGAGTATATATTGGCTGATGATGACGTATTTATTTCCTAGTTGTTGCCCGTGGCTATATCCTCTTGGATTTTATACCAACTCCAAAACCTTTTCGAGTGTATGCACAACTATTTACCAAGGTTTCATCGCATTCAGAAAAATTGTATCGGAACTTATAAGGCACAAACAAAGAAACATTTATTTTTATTTACGTATTTATATTTGTTTTTATACAGGATATTTTATTTTTAAATTGTGTATGTTCGATTTGTGAAATCAGGTGATCAGATGGCCAGATACGAATTTGGATAGTTTTTAAAATGTATAGGTTTCTTGTAACGTATTATACAAATTACTTGAAATGTATCTAAACCAATTAAACTCGCTTACCATTCAATAAAGTAATTGATCTGTATCATTTTGTTTCCTTATAGGATTTCAGTACGATCCGTCGAACGAAATAAAATTAAACAAAGGTTCGGAATTTAATACCGACATCAAATTACAAGCGATCGTTTCAACATTTCAAATTTACATACAAAATAAAAGAAGTAAGATATTAGAAGATTAGGGAGTTAAGTGGTGAAAATCGGGACAGTAAAAGTGATTTACATTTAACTGAGAGCGAGGAATATATACTTCGAATTACTAAAGCAATTCGGTGCTTAATTCGTAGGCCAGCCAAGAAAGATGGGCGGCCAATGCTCCCGGCACGCCTGGCACCCAAGTTTAATTACAAACGCAGGTTTATTCGCTCTAATTTCGGAAATTTTGCATTCCCGAAGCGAACCGCGGAAGGGTCCGAGTAAAAGAAAATGACATTCGTTATTCTATTACGTTAGCCGAAGGAGCAAAGAAGAGCTCTAAGCAACGGTAATTACTTTTGTGTTGGAGTATTATATCAACGAGATCTGTTTTTCTCAAATTGTATTATGCATAGGTACTGAAGGTAAATAATGACGGTACAACATTGGAACAGACTGCGCGGATTGTTTGTGTTCCGTCTAGCGTGTAGAGAAGATTACCTTTGTTACTCATGCCCCTTCAATAAAAAGATTCCTCAATTTAATAAGCCACCGTCACGGTAGACATAAAAACATGTCGTTTGTCTGTGATAGACATTCTTCTGTTAGTATTCATATTTAATTAGTTATATGAATGTAGGTTAAATACATTTGTAATCCGGTAGATCGCAGATAATAGACGATGACAGTGGATTACTTATGTGGTATAATCAAAGTATAATCTCAGTTTAATTTGTCTAACGCTACGGTAATATTATGGTTTCCTATTATTACACTATTATAAAATTGTTAAATGTCAATTTTTTTTATATTAAAGATATTAAAGAAAAAAAAAAAACTACTCAGATCGACTAATTAAGGGCTTCTGAAACCAAATCTGTCGATGTTTGTTTGTTTGTTCGAGCTCCACACAAAACCAGCGGATAGATTTTAGTCAAACTATTACAATCTTTTAGATACTATACTGATTTAAATATTGCGGTATGTTTCAACAAAATCAGTCCAATAGAATTGAAGATACAGCTTCATCCCTGTTTTAGTAGCCGCCGTTAATGAACGAAAGTTCAAGTAAAAGTGGTTCTAAGGCTTTTTATATAAATCTATTATTGTTTGTCCGCTAAAACTAGGCATAAGCTAGTAGTTAATATTAATTGTAATGCGTAAATAATAAAAAAGATGGACAATCGATTTTGATTTAAGGAATCTGTATGAGAAAGAAAAATAATGAAAGTTATAGTACGCTAGTGAAGTTGGTTTATAAAAGCCCAATATGGTGGGTCGCTGTCATATGCGTACATGTGTCACAAAGCGCAGCGCGTGCGCTGGTCTGTACTCGGGACAACCTAACTGAAGATGGTCGCACGACTATCAGCTGATTTAAACTTGTTTTTAAATTCGGCAAATCTAACTTGGTGTAAATTATAATATGATTTGTTGTACGGCGACGGCACAATAATAGCGTCGCTCCCATCCCTTCACGTGGATGCTGTCAGAATCAGCTATACCAAGATAATGGACAGCAACGTTTTCCTGTAATTCAATCTAAATCTACAGCGATCTTCAATACGCCTGCCAAGCGTGGAGAAATATGGCAAATCCCATCTTTTTAAGGAGGAGGTCTGATGATGATAGATTATGCTAATTAATAAATTCTTAGTAGTTCTGGTTCTGAATATTTTTATTATGATGTTATTAAGAACAATGCAATAATATTATGAACAAAAATAACAATTCTCCCAGTATTAGTGCACAAAATTTGTGATTTTCATTGATTTGTGCGTTTTACAGTTTGAATATTTCAAAATTAACTCATAAAAGTCATCATCAGAGGTTCTAATAAGTATAAGTATAGTAGATATAAACTATTGAAATGGAATTTCGTATCTAATGTCGATTTATGACGTGTCCTAAATGCGTGTCATTACCTTGACTGATCTTATTAATCAGTCAAGATAATTATGCGGTTATTACACGCCAATGTGTGTAATAACTAAATAATTATGATGATAAACTATTTTGGTTGTGCCTTTACAACTGGAGGCATAACTAAGATAAAACTCTAATCTTAAAGTTCCCTACTGCATTTGGAAGTATATTTTAGACTAAATTTTTTCTGATACCATATTAGTAATATCGAAATTCGCGGGCCCTCTTGTTTTCTTTAAAGGATAAGCGCCTAAATAGATTTCTAATGGCTAGGCAACATGCATGTGACTTCCCGATGTTGCAGGCGTCCATAGACTGCGGTAACCGCTTAACCATCAGGTGGATCGTGAGCAGTAGTAGTATACCATGACATCGTGGAATAAAAAAAAGAGCCTCGGCACTTTGGCCGACAACCGTGGAGCATTGAAACGGTCTAACTTTTCTCCTCCCGGTCGTTATGAGGCGCGAATTGCTAGCGTTACAATTACTGCGCCGCCCGCTATATTTATGCCAGCGGTAACCAAATTGCCCGATATTATTCCATCCCATTGAGTGCGAAAAGCGCAAATTAAACCGATTTTATATTCCACGATTTTCCTCTAGAGCGGGGGCGAGATATGTTCGTTGTTAGATAAGACCCGGAGAAGATTGCGTTATGAAATAAGAAAGGAATTGCTTGTTATAAAGAGTTGCTTTCGGATAAATAAGCCGCTGTATTCGGTTACGGTTTTGATAGCGATATAATTTGTTGGTCGGAGTTCATTTTTGAGCAATGAAGCACTCGATTAAGCATATCTTGCTTTTCTTTTTAATTGCGTAAAAAACATATGTTCATACCACGAAGATTTGGGTTTTAATAGTATTTAATACATACATACATACACTCACGCCCTTTTCCCTGGCTCTCCGGCGGAGAATCGAACCCCGGTCTCCCGCG
>WUAW01007500.1:9976-25080 GCA_017165845.1 Thaumetopoea pityocampa | reverse complement strand
GAGACTGGAAACTTTGCATATTTCTAAAGGACCGATGACAATACAATAATTTCATATTTTTTTTCAAAGATCCTGGCCAAAATCATCAGGATATTAAAAAAAAAACCCGAACTAAAAAAATCAAAAATAAATAATAAAAAAACAACACGCTTTATAAGAATAGAATAGAATAGAATAAAATATACTTTATTGCACACACATTTAAATAGAACAAACAATTATTACAGTATATACAAAAAAATGTGTACAAAGGCGGCCTTATCGCGAAGACGCAATCTCTTCCAGGCAACCTCTTAAATAGGAGAATAAAACTAACTAAACTAAACTAAAATGAGAAGGGTAGTAGACAGTGCGCGCAGAATTAATATATAAAATAATAACGTTATAGGATACTTATAATAATAATAAAATTAAATAGAAATGCATAAATACTATTAAGTAGTAAATGAGAGGTAATGATAAGAAAAGCGAACTAAAAAATAAAAAATAATTTTACATAAGAAAACATGGGGTTTGCTATATCAATTAATATATTTGATAATAAACAGATATTGCCAAAAGTAATCTCCAAGAAAAAATATAAAAGTCATGAAAAGCAGGCCACGCTTTTGATTGTAAAATTATTTTTTATTTCGGTTTTCTTATAAAGCGTGTTGTTTTAGTTTTTTTTAAACTATTATTTATTTGTGTTTCAGAAGATAAGTAATAATTCCAACTGGGCTCTATGATATCACAGTGATGTTAGTCAAGGAAGCTGTAGAAGCAAGATGCAACGTTCCTTAATCCTTCTCGGTTCTCCAAACAACGACATTCGTCCAACAGATCAGCGAACAGATCAGAGAGAGAAACTCAGGTTGTGAAGGCCGACAGTGTTTTGCACATCTCTAAAAGAAAGTCTTGAAGTAACAAAGAAGTGGCTTGAAAAACAATCAACCCCTACACCACGGCATTCTAGTATGCTACTTCTGCGTTGGGTAGCGGGCCAGTAGGAGGACGAGGATGGTCCGTGACGGGTGCAAGACCAACATACCCATGGTATCCGTACCTTTGATGCAGCGGCTTGCGTTAAGCATTCCCCATTCATAGAATAAAATATTGTTTTTGAGACCAGTCGTCACAGGGATTAAGGAGGCTATGGGGATGCCATATATCAGTTAATCCATTATCACCAAAACTTCTTCATACAATAAGAAAAGAATTTGAAAAATGTATAAATCATCATATTCACCCAAGTTAGGTAAAAAGAAAACATAGCACCCTACTTCCGCTAAAGTACGAGAAAGCAGAAATACTCCCTTCCTTGTTCGAACGAACAAATTTACATATAAATTCGCAAGACAATTCATTCTTAGTCTAGAATCGAACTCTCTCCAGCCCGGAATGACTTCCGGAAACTTTCCGAGCGAGCTACAAATGCATAATGATTAATTAAAAATTCAGATGAGTTTTAATTATGCCATGTTTGTGCGTCATCGAATACTTACTTAATGAAGAAGAGCACACTTTGTCATTGCTCTATGTAATTTTAATCGTGTAATAACCGTGTGTTAACTGGCCGAGTAGAATAGTCACTTCATACTTCCGATATAAGTGGGCAGGCCTACTTCAACTAACACCATGACCCTAAAATCAATAAAACTTGCAATGGTATTGAAGCAATTTCAATTTATTTGTGTCGCAATATAGTTACACGAGCCGAGCTCTAAGGATTGGTAAGTTAATACAGCTTGAATCAAAACCCTAATTAGTATCACGTTTTCTATTGAGCTTATATGCAATAAAGCCGAGTTTCGTGCAGCCACACCCTCATCAACCTCCCATATTATCCTTAAATCCGAAGGGACAAAGCACTTCCGTTTGGGACTCTAGCAGTGTGCTTCCGAACGCGACGCTATCGCCCTCTATCGGCGCGCACTAATCTCGCACTAGGAATCTTTTGTATGTCGGGTTATCTCGTTTCGTATATGTCGATCTATTCATTTTGATAAAATCGGGCCTTTGTGTACACTACTTTTTGCCCATATGAGATAAATTTGATATTGGAGAAAAATCACGGAAACCATTTTCTTTAATCGAGTTTTATCATTTTTTCCTACCGTATGCTAAGTGTTAGACTCCTACTGACCAAACTTCCTGGTGGCTCCGGGATCACGCTGATTTCTACGGTGCCTCTCTGTAATTCGAATCTCCAAGCATTCCTCGTAGGAAAATTGGACTACTATCCTCGATACCTTGGTGTGCTATCCAGTTACTGTCGTTCCAGGGATCACTTCGGATGGACGTAGTGGGCCTCCGCCTAATGCGTCCACGATCAATTGGGTCCACCATTCTAGCATTATGACTTTTTTAAGTTTTTTTTTACCATATTTGAGCCAATACTTGTCTACTATTCCACCTGAGGTACGTGGCGATGTAATCCAGGGTGGCAAAACATACTCGCTTGCTAAAAATAACACTCTTGCTATTACTGCGGTGTATGTGGTTCTGGAGAGGTTTCAAATAACGAACTAACGTATCATATTATTGAACATTTTCCAAAATTCAGAGATTAATTTTTAAATTAGATGTTAGATTCGTGAACCTAATACCCGGTCGAAATTCATCATCATCATCATCATCAACCGTGGAAGATCACTGCTGGACATGAGCCTCCTCCTCCTAAAAAAGGGGCGATTTACTATTATATAATCGCCACGTCTGGCAGGCGTTTTAGAGATTACAGTAGATTTTGATCGAATCGAAAGATCGCTGCAGCCAATTATTTCGGTACATCCCTGCAGTTCTCACAGCATCCATCCACGGGTAGGGGTGGAGTGACGCTATTATTATGCTGGCGCCACACAGCAACTGTCGCCTATAGCGCGCACTTACACATAGGTTTTATTGGAAAATGTGAAAACAAGTTCTAGATATATGTATACATAGCCGCTGCCTTCGTTTAGTATATCTTAACTGGTTTAATTAAACATGAAATCACCGTTATAGTTATACGAGTAAATAAAAAGGGTGCTGTGGACGGTATCAGTGGTCTGGCGTGGTAAGTACACCAGCGGCGCCCCTTTACCCTTGCATTAACCAATTTACACCCCCGATTCGAACCCCGACGGGACCCATAAATTTCACGTAACCGACGAACCGCTTCCGGCCTGTACCTGCTTTTAAAACGTGGGGGTTGTTACAACGTTGCCCCCGGAAAATATTTGCTCTATCATGATTTTTCTTGATTAACGATTAAATTTGAAATGCCGGCGGAAGGTATCGCTCGCTATTTCGCCCACGAACTTTGGTCAGTACGATAAACCATGTTTTGGGTCACAGAACGATATTAGCTGAAATTTTACATCTTTCGAAAAGTTATTGTCGTATGGAGCAGAATAATGGCCTGCAGCGTTATCCTGCTATTCAATCGAAATCTAGTGCGTTCTCTAAGACACTTGTCACGTGCGTTGATTACGACGAATCTCATCATTTTAAGGAGACCCACGTCCAGCAGTGGACTTGACTGATGGTGATGATGATTCCTAGTGCTACTGCGACATCAATTGGAACACGTCGGTAGTAATTCTGCTGTAACACAACCTAACTAAATTTAGACTCTCCCTATCTTCTTCTAATGTCAAACGCCAAAACGAGACAGCAAACATATTTAGCGAGTACCGACCTACATTTCTGTAATGAGAGAAATGTAGGTCGGTACTCCTAATGAGGTACAAAAAATGTTGCGTTTCTACGTATCTTTAGTCGGCATGTTCCGAGATCACGTCTGAATTTCTTAATTTAGACGGGTCTAAACAAAACTGACAGCGCTAAGATTGTAACTATCTCGTTTTGGCGTTTGGCATTAGAAAAAGATAGAGAGAATTTAAATTTAGTTATGTTACAACAGAATTACCACCGTTGAGTACTTGCGGCGCCTACTCTATATATATATATATCTCGCTGTGTTAGTATTACATTACTTCATCTCCACCATGACTTTATGGTGACAAACAATGTAAGCATTAACATATAAAATTTGTATGCCGCCTTTAGTTCACCGATTATCGGCGTGGGGCGCTTTACAGGGTTCCATAGACTAAAGTTGTTCGACGACCTAAAGTTGTGATAGAAAAAGAATCAGTCATACATACGTGCACGTAATGGACATTGTTCACCATCATCGGCTAGTGTAAATACACTGGTGTTCAAAAAAAAGGAGGGATTTCCCATAATTCCTATTAGTTATTAATATTATTATTTCCCATGTTTCGCTTGTTAGGCGTCCTGGAGATCGCAGTAGATTTTGACTGAACAGGATAATATTCCTACCCATTGTCCTGGTACATTACTAAACTGGTTCTCACAACATCCACTGTAAGATATGGAGTGACGCTATAGTTACGCCTGAGTCACACAGCGAGCGTCATTATGCCAGGAATATTATTAACGGCTAGTACATTATGGTACCTTATAAAAGCAGTTCCAAGTCCACAACGTGAATGTATATTTATTAATTTCGCTTACCTGAAACAAAAAAGATGAACGTTAAAAAATAAACTATACTATTATAAAATTGTTAAATGCCCATTTTTATAAATCAAAGATATTTAAAAAAACAGCCTCATTACTACTAATTAAAGGCTTTTGAAACCAAATCCGTCGATGTTTAATGTTTGTTTGTTAGTTCGAGCTTCATGCATAAATCAGTGGGCAGATTTTACCCAAACTGTTACAGTATTTAAGGTCCTATTCCAAATTAAATACTGCGACATGTTTCATCAAAATCGGTTTAGTAGAATTGAGGATGCAGCTTGACAGCGGCTACTAAAAGAGGGACTTTTAGTAGCCGCTGTTAAGGTAAGGTACATGTAAAAGTGCAGTGTTGCTATTTATATAAATCTATGATGTTTTTGAGATTTCCCATATAGCGGAAAACCGACATTCACGCGGGCAGAGCCGCGGTCAAAAGTTAGTAAAAATAAATAAATGCAATTAGTAAATCATCATCTCCAGTCCCCAATACAGGGGCAAGGACCTCCCCTGATTAGGAGGGGGGTTTAAATAAAAACAATTATTATTAAACGAATATTATGTAAAACCTTACAATTCTAGGACATGACACATAGAGTATAAAAAAAATCTGTGGGTAACACAAATATTTCTTTTGTGTTGAATTTGAGACACATTACTCAACAGAATAACAATAGTAGGCGATATTCCAAATCAATAAGATAAATGTACTATACAGCGTAGTCTTGGTCCTTTTGCAGCTCCTGGACAAACCTCGTCATCATCATCACCAGCCCATGGAAGTCCACCGCTGGACATGGTCCTCTTCCTTAAAAAAGAGGGATTTGCCATAATTTCCACGCTTGGCAGGCGCGTTGGAAGTCTCAGTAGATTTTAATTGAATAACAGGATAACACTGCTGCCCATCATCCTGATACATCCATTAGCTGGTTCTTACAGTACCCATGAGAATGATTCAGCTCGGAAACATCATCACCATTCTCAGCTTACTCCACTCACTGCACTCCCTCTCTCACTTATGCCATACGTTCTTATCTTTCTTACTCTTGATCAGATATCACCCACACGTTTCGACCCCTCCCACTTATGTCATAGTTCCTATCTTTTTTTTACTTTTGATCAGATATCACCCACACGTTTCGACGTGTTTTTGAACCAATCTGGCTAGTTACCGCTAGAGACTTGTCGGAGTGACGGGTGTTAAAGGATCGAAGGACACGGGGGGCGTTTTACCACCTCCGCTGCTCTGCAATGCGGGATGCACCTAAAGGCACCCCCACTGACAGAAGCATCCCTGCTTATGACACTCGCGCTAATTAGTATGCAGATTTTTTTTATGTAAATATAGTTAAGAGTAGGTACTATATTTGTAAGCGGTCAATAAATCTGTGGTGTTTATCTATTTATTTTTATTTCATACTAAATTCTGTCCGCAGCTCCGCCCGTGCGAACGTTGGATATCTTATCGATAATTTACAAAAAAAAAATCAAAGTACATGTTTTACTTAAAGTATCGCACCATAATGGTAGCTACTGAAAATGAAATCAGGGCTGTATCTTCAGTTCTACTTGACCAATTTTGATGGAACATGTTCCAATATTTAAGTCGAAATAGTACCTTTAAGACAGTATGAGTTTAACTAAAATCTACTGGCTGGTTTTTGCGTAAAGCCCAAACAAACAATCAAACATCGACGACGGGTTTGGTTTCGGAAGCCTTTGAGTGGTCGATCTGAGTATTTTATTTAATACTTTTGCTTTACAAAATTTGACACTTAACAATTTTATAATAGCATAGATAGATATAGAGAGTATTAAATTTTGATTTTATGCGGGAGACCGGGGTTCGATTCCCCGCCGGAGAGCCAGGGAAAAGGCGTATGTAAATTTTGATGTTCACCAGACGCTTGTCACTCAAATGAAAGGTTGACTGTGATCAGAAACTGTTTACCGTTTTATTAGCGTTTACAGAGACACCTACGGACTAAAATTGAATTTATTGGATCGCGCACGGCAGGTTCATTAGCACGAGTCCGATCGCCGATCCAACACGGCACAGCTCCAATAATTGTGAATACAAACACGAAACCAACCGGCACGGTGCGCGAACGCGACACTCGTCTAGTGGTGGGCCATATCGGCGGGGGATAGATATCCGGGTAATTTATTTACTATTATAAAAAATCAATTTTTGAGTTAAGCTCGCCTTTGTACATCTTTTTTCTCTATTCACAAATGTATTTACATGTTTGTGAAGAATAAGAATAAATAAATAAATAAAATTATTAATTATCAAATTTTCAAAAATCAAAGATATTTAAAAACAAATTACTCAGATCGATTAATTAGAGGCTTCTGAAACCAAATCCGTCGATGTTTGTTTGTTTGTTCGGGCTTCACGCAAAAACCAACGGGTAGATTTTGATTAAACTGTTACGGTCGTACAGGTACTAATCCGACTTAAACAATGCGGCATGTTTCATCAAAATCGATTCAGTAGAATTTAAGGTACAGCTTGATCCCTGTTTTAGTAGCCGCCGTTAGGGTACGAGAGGTCAAGTAAAAGTGGCACTAAGGCTTTTTATATAAATCTATGATCGTGTTGGGATTTCCCATGTAGTAGCAGAAAACCGACATTCACGCGGGCAAAAGCTTGTATGTAATATAGCAATCAACATTGGATCGCTACAAACGTAGAAACATCCATTCTCGGGTACAAATATTCGTGCTCATCACACAAAGCTTGTGCCCACTGGGATTCGAATGCGAGACCAACTGGCACAGAAAGCAGGGCCACTGTCGCTAAATCAATCCGTCGTCAAAAGTAATCACAGACTGCTAGTGGCATAATTCTTAAAAGAAATTATTATTCTATACTTTGACAAAAAAAAAAAATTTGAATATATTAAACCAGAGGACCTCATACTTTTTTGTCTTATAGACCACGTGTAATGTTTTTCACTTTTGGATAGACCCCCAAAGAGTAGTTAACATGAATTTTTTTAAAATTTCAAATGTGTTTTTGAAAGTTGGCTTGAACCCCTTGCAGGTCATCGTCGAGCCCTGGGGATAGACCGCTTTGGGTATCAATGTAATAGACAATTCTCGCAATTGTTTTACAATTGTACAATTTGTAAAATATACACCAGTAATCGGTTTTCCGATATATATTATAATTTAGTTTCTAATCCGGATCTAGGTCCTCATTAACGTCGAGCGTCCCTAGTCTGGTGCAATTATCTAATTATGTCGGCTCGCGTCAAACACGGTCGCGACGCCCCAACACAAGGATTACGCTGTTTGTCAAAGTTCAACTAAGATTTCTCGCGTTTGCTCACACACATAAGTGGGTAACAAAACATAATTATCATGCAAATTCTCATTTATATTGGGCTTAAGAAGATGCCGCGGGACAAGTTCGTTGTTTGAGTTTAAATACTTTGATTGTTGAATGTATAAAAACGGATACTTTAATTTTTTTATAGCACGATGGTGGCAAACAGGCTTACGGTCCGCCTGATGGTAAGCGGTTAGCACCGCAGCCTGTGGACGCCTGCACCATCAGGAATCACATGCGCATTGCAGACCCTACAAAAATTTACTTACTCCCCTTTTGAAGAACCTATAGTCCTTCGGAAAAACCTCAGCAGGAAGCTTATTCCACAATCAGAGCATTCGCGAGAGGAAATTCCTCTGAAACCGTACTGTACGCGATCACTGAAGTGAGGATGTGTGAGGATGAACTCCGTGTCGACAGCGAACGGTGCGATGGTAGAAAGTGGCTGTAAATATCATATCAAACAACTCCTTGGAACACAACCGATTGTACAAGCGGTAGAACATACAAAAGGAGGCGAAATCTCTCCTTAAACTTAAAGGTTCGATACCGCTTGAGTTTGGGATCACCGACGATTCTCATAGCTTGTTTTTGAGCCGAGTCAAAAGGTCCAAGCTGGTATCCAGGTCACCTGCCCAGTAACGACAACAATACTCCGTATGGGGCCGGACTTGCGTTTTATGTATATAATAGAAGTCTTTGCCCCGGCGTGCAAGAAGTACCGCTTCGCTCTATTTACCACGCCGAGCTTTTTGGAGGCCATCATAACTTTGTCTTCTAAGTGACTTCGGAACTGGACGTTGCTGGAGATATAGATATCAAGGATCCCAAAACTCTTAGAGATGGTAAGAGATGTGTTTTGGAATTGTGGGGCCACAGTAAATGGGGTTTTCTAGTAATTATTTTTAGTTATAATATTAATAGTAATATTTTTAGTGCAGAAAATGTTAATGTTCCCTAGCACTTGTATAGTTTTCAGTATTATACTGAAGGACCATCACGGTATTCGTCACTGTGTGGCCCAAAAAAAAAATATATATACAGTCACATCAACTTGGAGACGTTTTCGAATTTGTAGTAGTGTACGGTCAGCAGATAATAAATAAACAAATACTTTTTATTTATTATTAATTTTTATAGGTAGGAATTTAATATTATACATATTAGACGTAATTTAATATATGTAACTAAGTCCTAACGCTACTTATAAGCGACTGATGCGGGAGTGCGAGGCACGTTGTAGCTAGCAAAAACCGGTTCATTCCGATTTTAGACACCGTGTGTACAAAAACTACTACAACCGCAAAAACGTTTACAAATTTATTTATCTGTACACTACCCGGCCTTTGTATTCCCACCTTTGCAATCATCCCCGCCTTCACAGTAACTTTGTGATTCATAGACATTTTTTTTTAATTTATTTCTCACACAAAAATATTACAGTAATGTCAAAAACAAACACATCTTACATTTATTGCGCTCTTAAGCTCTTATTTGAGTTGTCTAGAATCAAAGGCTGCTATCTCATTTTGAACAATTTTTGAGTAACCAAAAAAAAACGTTATTAAAAATTCATTTTCATTATATTGACCTCTTTGTAACTGAATCAAGTTTTAGTGTTGATATTCCAATGAGCATGGCCAATATCAATCTAAACAAACAGATATACTATTAAAAACGTTGAATTCTTTCATTGTCAGCTAAAAATTGCCAAAAGTGAGATAGCCGCCTTTGATTCTATACGACTCATTTATTTTGGTACTATTATCATAAGGCACACAGCAATATAGATACACTTTACAATAATATTATATTTGTATTATAACCATCTTCATACTATTGCATTCCTAGCTCCTAGATACACAGCGCTGACTCGCCGTCTACACCACTGTCTCCATACGAAGTGTCAGTCAGTATTACATGCCTTTAAAACAACCTGACTCGTTGCATGAAAGTGTTCGTCAGTCCTTAGTCTACCTAAATGGCTGGTCATGTTGTCTGTCGGTTTGTCTATAAGTGAAGTACATCATTCGTGGTGTAGTGATGATAGACTCGGCTTGCAATCAGTAAGGTCGTACGTTCAATCCCGGTTCCGTACCAATGGGTTATTTCGAAGTCATGTACGGTCTACATTGTGGACACCAATGCACTTAACGGAGAAGGATAAAATTAGTGTCGATTTTAATTCTCCGAGTGTCCGCTTGGAGCGCTGTACATGTTTTCATACAAATTGTAAATGTGAAGTCTAAAATTCTTCGACTATGTAAAATCAGAGTGTAGGTTTACAATCGGTTTCGATTTGGAAGAAAACAACTGCTAAGCAAGAATAGCTCTTTAATAGACACAGTGACTCCAATACTGCAGTACAGGAGTCTAGTCCCGATACTACACCCTGACATATGCACTATAGTAATAAGAGTTAGATTCGGAAACGGGTTTAAATTATGTTAGTATATACACTTATGAACTATGTTAGTCATGAAGTGAGCGTAGCACAGTCATACTGTACTTAGTAATTCAACACTATACTGAGTGCTTGTCACCAATTCATTATTTCACTCCTTTCAGTTTTATTAGACTTGTCTATCCAATGAGTTATTTTCTACTGAAAGTTTAGCGCCTGTTAGCGCCAGATGGCTCACTGATACGTCACAGATGGTTCCAAATTCAAAATTTAAATGATCATAATTCATCTGTTGCTCTAGAATTTTCTATTTTCGTTCCATAAATTTATAACAGAATTGACAGATTACATAATACATTCTATGACAGTGTCACTGTAAGAAAACTAAAGTTAGCCGTATGAATTGATACAGATAACGTAATATTGTGTTGTCGAGCCACGTCATCCTCCATATCGCAGTTCTGTTGTGCCATTATTTGAATTTAGAACGCGGGCCGTTCAATACACTGCCGACTGTGCCGTGCCACACAAGACAGACACCGAGACAGTCGAGTACGTCGACGTGCTAATTTAACATCGCGCAGATACGAGTCGTTGCGCGGGCTGATGAATGTTGATGGATGGCGCCGCCGTGTTTATTGTTCTCACACCTCGTTATATACCCTCACGTGAAATTAATTACTTAAGAAATATGCACGCATTTTCACAATTACATCAACGACGGTATAAATTAGTATAAAGTAGTATAAAGTAGTAATGGTATAAATGATGAAAGTACGTACTTTACGTACGTACGTATGTAAAATACGTATGTATAAATAGTAAAATTACATAAGAAAAAGACAGCGTGTGAGAGTGAAATCGGTCCCTGTCCCACTGTCCCAGTTGGTGCTGCAGCTAAGATGCATGCAGCGTTGTTATTCTGACACGGCCAGAGAGAGAGATCACGACACGCAACCGATAGACAAATATATAAATATAATATACAAACACATGTGCACGTACAGATTTACACACACATACGCATGCATTCATACACTCACATAGAATTATCCTCGCATACGCAAGTCCTGTCTCGAAAGCTATATAAAATAATAAAAAAAATAAGATAAAATAAAAATAATGAACAATCCTTGGATGTCCACAGCTGGGCGTGGGCTTCCTCCTCAAATAGAAGGGATTTGCAATAATCTCAGAGTTTGACACGCGTTTTGGGGACCACAATAGATTTTGATTGATTAACAGGATATCGCTGCTGCCCATTATCCTGGTCATTCCTCAGCTGGTGCTCACAGCATCCACTGGGAGAGATGGAGTGACGCTATTATTATGCTGGCGCCACACAGCAACCACTTTTACTTGATCTCTCGTACCTTAACGGCGGCTACTAAAACAGGGATCAAGCGATATCTTCAATTCTACTGGACCGATTTTGATGAAACTTGAAGCAGTAAGTGAGAACCTTTAAGACTGTAATAGTTTAACCAAAACCTAATCGTTAGTTTTTACATGAAGTCCGAACAAACAAACATCGATGGATTTGGTTTCAGAAGCCCTTAATTAGTCGTTCTGAATTGTTTTTTTAAATATCTTGGATTTTTTAATATATGACATTTAACAATTTTATAATAGTGTATAGACACAGACAGATGTACCAAAGTAGGTGATTTTGTACTGCAAAGATAAATACAATAAAATTAGTGGGCCCGAGTCACTATCGGATCTAAACAATTATAAGGATCAAAACATAAAAATGATTAAGATATTAAAAAACTCGCTTAGCATACGTGTCTATATCAGGGTTAGTGTTGAATAGATGAGATCCCTTACGCCCTTACGGAGTTGATTGAAATTGTTGCTTACACAGCAGAGATGTGAGTTTTGTCTATCATATGTGGAAGCTAATGGAAGATAAATCATTACACTCTGCCTGAGTGGTCTGAATGGAACACGAATTTCAAGTTGAGGGAGAAGATCAGCCCCCTAGCCACGTTGACTTTCTAATATATATATACATGCTAATAGAAACGAAAAAAATGTGAAAATAAAATTTGTGATTGCTGAAAAAGTCAACTTGGCTAAGGCGCTAGGGTAGTCAATGGAACCCTTGCAGATCTTTAATAAGAATATGGGCAGTAGTTTCATGCCTATATTCATAAGGTATGTGTTGCCTTTACAAGACCGATGCGAGACTCACCCAGTCTTGACCTTGCACCAGTAAATCAGGATTAAGTAGCGTTGTCTATGCAAGACCGGGCAGTACTAAAAAGATACACGGTTGTGCTTTTGACAGTTCTATATACTGTAATAAACTTGAATATTAATGATAATATTCTGTACACTCATCTAGTTCCAAACTAGGATCCTATGTATCTTGTATACTAGACAGCGATATATGTACATATTTATAGAGATATACGTCCATGGCTCGGATACAAACATTTCTGCTCATCACACGAAGTTTACTCTTATCGGGATTCGAAATCGGAACTCAATGGCATAGAACGCAAAATCACTGCCACTGTGCCAATCAGTTGTTGAATGAGTCGCGAATGCGGGGTAACTAAACAGACAGCCACTAGTCTATCTATACTAATATTATAGAGGTAAAATTTGTTTGTAAGTTCATATGTAGGGGGTAAACTCCAGAACTAATGATTCAATTCTAAAAAGTTTTTAACTGGTAGAAAGCTACATTACATTTCTGAGAGCAATAGTTTATAAATTATATTTATATTATACACATTAGCCGAGTTGTCACAATGTTTGTTTAGCAAGTCGGAAAGAACACTTCCTGTAAAAATTACGCTCGGACGAAGTCGCGGGCAGAAGTTAGTATATACATATATAATTACTTGTCCTGACTGATGGATTCATCAACGCAGAGCCTAAACCGCTGGGGCTACAGACTGTAATTTTGGCAGTTGATGCCTTTTATGGTGTAAGCATCCACTAAGAAAGTATTTTAGGAAATTTCACCCCTAAAGGGGTAAAATGGATATGGAATGAATGGAATGGATGAACGATTATATTTAAGTTTGTAATTTTCAAAGTATGAAGCATGCAATTTAATATACCTACTTCTGGTTAGAAATAAATGTAAACGTAACGCCGTTTTTCAAAATTTTGCCCCTAAGCGGGTGAATTAGTAATTTTAGTCCCAAAAGGGGACATCACAAAGAGGTACTACGATCATTAAAATTAAGGATTAAAAAAAAATTAAACACGTGAGAGAAGCTACAGACAACAGCTAGTAATACACATAATGGTCGATACCATTAATTTTATATATTCCAAGATCGAGGTAATCTTTCCTCAAATGCCTGTGAGAATTGCGCTGGGCGTCGTTACGTGACGACTCTGGGGAAGCGCGGGACGCACTCGGATGGGTACCCGGGCTCCAGGCCGCGGAGAGACGCGGGTAATTGCATAATATTAACATTTATAACTTCTGCCGTACACGAACGACGCCGGGCTTTATTGCTTAGAAGGAATTAATGATTTGGCACGCATCGGGGAATTGTGAGGTATTTCTGTGTTATGTCAAATGAAAAGTAGTTGCGAAGTGTCTACGTGATGGCGGGCCTGTTGTGCGAAATTAGTAATTGAGACTCGATATTAGTTTATAGGTGGCCGGCTACTGGCGTCTAATTCCCGGAAAGGAACTCCACTAATAAATACTAGGGAATAATGTTAAGCATTACGATCGTGATGCTCAGTAGAATTGAAGGTATAGCTTGATCCCTGTTTTAGTAACCGCCGTTAAGATATGAGAGGTCGAGTAAAAGTGGTTCTAAGGCTTTTTATATAAAACTATGATGATTGTGTCGGGATTTCCCATGTAGCGGAAAACCGACATTCACGCGGGTGGAGCAACGGGCAAAAGCTGGTAATCTATAAAATTTCAGATATACTTGATGTTACCTGTGCTTGCTCTCCTTCTCCGATACTGCTACCGTGTTGGCCCAGTGTATGTTATTTGTTAAATAAATAGTCTTGATTACAATTAGAGTGCATTTCTGTACACCAGCGACCTTTACAACTAACAGTTGATCAAGAATCAAACAACATACATACATACAGTCACACCTTTTCATAACTGAACGAAAATGTTCGAAAAGATGTACGAATGTGGATGAGAGAGAGGTGTGTCAATTTCGTGGTATGTGGCCAACTGTGGTTTTTGCCTACCCTTATGGGATATCGGCGTGAATGTATGTATGTATGGTCATTACTAAATTTTATAATAACCATTATTACCTATGCGATGTTATAGATCAATTTTAATAACTTTTATATACTCGTACATCAACTACAATTTAATAATACGTTTATATTAATATATGTATATGTAATATTATTTTTCTAATCCTTTCTGGACCATCTCATTCATCATTAACTACATATATACAGATTTATATAGATACTAGCTTTTGCCAGCGGCTCCGCCCGCGTGAATGTTGGTTTTCACGAAATCACGAAACAATCTTAGATTTATGCTAAAACAAAGAACTGCCTTTATTTGAGCTCTCGTGCCTTAACGGCGGCTACTAAAACAGGGATCAAGCTGTATCTACAATTCTACTGAACCAATTTTGATGAAACATGCCGCAGTATTTAAGTTGGAATCGTACCTTTAAGACTTTAATAGTTTAACTAACATCTACCAGCTGGTGTTACGTGAAGCTCAAACAAACAAATAATCAAACATCGACGGATTTGGTTTCAGAAGCCCTTGATTAATCGATCTGAGTAACCTTTTTAAATATCTTTGATTTATAAAATTTGACATTTGATAATTTTATAATAGTAATTAAATGTACAATGTACTTAGCTTAAATATAGTTAAGACTA
>WUAW01007498.1:89077-102476 GCA_017165845.1 Thaumetopoea pityocampa | reverse complement strand
CCGTTTTTAAATGGTGAATTTATATTATTCAATCGAATAGATCGTTCCACTAGAGAAATGACTTCTTTTTTGGATAGTCCAAAACCCTATTTTTCCAAAATTTTTGACCGTTTGTTAATCTCTTTTCCGTTTCATAAGTAAAAACAGGAGCACGACCCAGTNCCGTTTTTAAATGGTGAATTTATATTATTCAATCGAATAGATCGTTCCACTAGAGAAATGACTTCTTTTTTTGGATAGTCCAAAACCCCATTTTTCCAAAATTTTTGACCGTTTGTTAATCTCTTTTCCGTTTCATAAGTAAAAACAGGAGCACGACCCAGTGTATTACTTTTAACATCTGTTTTTTTTTGTACAAACGATTGTGAAGAGTAGCAATGGGTATTTTATAATGTTTAGCCGCACCATATAACGTCAACTCCTTGTTGTTTACTTTCTCAATGGCTTGGGTCACGTCATCACGAATGTAGGAGGTTGCGTNTTTTTTTTTTGTACAAACGATTGTGAAGAGTAGCAATGGGTATTTTATAATGTTTAGCCGCACCATATAACGTCAACTCCTTGTTGTTTACTTTCTCAATGGCTTGGGTCACGTCATCACGAATGTAGGAGGTTGCGCGTAGAGTTTTCCGTACGTAGTTACGTGGCATGATGATTCTGAATTAAGAAAATGCTATTACTGAAAAGTCATTTGGTAGTACGCTAAGACAGTTTTGATAATTGAGTAAATACTAAGCAAATATTTATAATGAAAAATATTTTTACTTCTAGATCTAACTTGTCGAAATTTTGCCGTTGAAAATGGTAAATTATTAATTTATGGACCATTCATTTATTACCATTAAATACAAATATAAAGACCAATATTTTTATTTTAAGTAAACCTTTAAAAATATAGTACGTACCTAATCATAAATTTATTTAAACTTTGCACAAAAGATACTATTTTGCATAATGAAAAGATCACAAAAGGGTAGATATTTATTATTTCATTTTATAAACATATCTTAATAGTAACAATTTGAGAACATCTGACTCTTAGTATGACTTTTGAAAATGGGGTAATATCGAAACATTTATTTGTTTATCTTACCCCGTCAAATATTTTTGGGTAAAGACTGAAAATTGTAATAAATCTTAAAAGTCAAAATATAGCTATATTTATATCTAATAACACAACTAAGAATTAAAAATAAAGAGTATATATTCCAATAAAACTCTTATACCTGCCTCGGAAGTAAAGATACAGGACACAGGGTAAGATTAAAACACTGGAGTAGATTGCGAAAAAAGTGGTTACGCAGAAAATTGTATATTTTACACAAATACTCACTCAAAGCATCTAACGCTAACTGGGGTCTGGTACGTAACAAAATGGCGGCCTTGTCAATATTCTCAGCATTGCAAATAGTGCACTAAATCAGGCGTAATGGAGGACTTTTTGTGTTACCCCATTTTTCATCTTGCCCCTACTCACCTTATATATTTCTTTGGTACGTTCTGTACTCTAAAGGGTTTCATGGATTTTAGCTTGAGAGGTGTCGTTACATTCCTCGTAACTGTGAGAGTGACACTGAGTATATCAAAATTATAAAAGAAAAAATATTTTTCCCGCAGTCGGGTGTTTTTTTTTTCAATAATGTTTTTATTATTTGACAAGTATTTTCTTTGAACTTCTCAGTCTTTGAGATAATAATGATGTAGAAATATTACACCTATTATACTTATTTCAAATAAATCGTTCCGGTTTCTTGTGAATTCTTGTCTATTTTAAAATAGATACAGATAACGCCGATGCTTCGAATAAACAAGGTGGAGAGGGTAAATACCACTTCGATACTTCAATCTACCTCCAAATAGCAGTATTTTGACAGCTGCTAAATATAAAAATTATGATTTTACGGATCCAAAATACTTCTTGTAAATGACCTTTAATCTTCTATTTTAAATGCGTAATTTTTATAAATTTTCTAATTTATAAAAATTACGCCTATGACCTATCCCTATACCTATGTCTATGGCCTATTTTACTGAACAAATATAACAATAGGTCAAAATAATTTTGAGACAGTTTTTATTAATTTATTGTTCGTATTTTCTTATACGATATCTTATTCTTATACGATAATAATACCAATATACTTGTAATTTTTAACTAAAATACATTTTAATATTTTTGAAAAAATAAAGGTTCGGAATCAGACAACTGATTATCCAATTATCCAGGTTATTTCGGAATATAGTTATGGTTCAAAAATATTGATATATTATTTAATTTAATTAAAATTTATTTTGGTATTACGATTGTTCTGGGAGGCACGCTTGAATGCAATATTCCCGGACTCACGTAACAAAAGATACTTTTATTATTTCTTTAAAAAAATATTTTAAAAATATTTGTTGTCAATTACATTAATGATATATCAACTATTGTTTTTTGAAATAAACGATTTATATGTGATAAGTGTATAATATTTCATAGTATGCCATACAATTTATACTTATTTAGTTCTTAGCATTACTTCGTATGGCGGTTTATATTTTTATTTTGAGCATGATCCTGCATCTCACTCACTCCTTTTGTTTTTAACTTAGAGGTTCTCACATTTCCCTTTAAGTTTCATGTTTAATGTATTATGGTTAACGTAATAACAAGTTGGTTGAATCAAAAGAATTATTTCTTTAATATTATGTAATCTCTTAAAAAAAATATTATTGGTGTGATATTGTTATATTTTTGCAGATAAATCGTTTTTATTATTTCTAATTGGTGCTGTCAAACCATAATGATTGGGTTTTCCACTAAAAAATAGTGTTATTAGATTTTGATTCCGCCATTTTTACAATAAAGTTGCATGATTAAAAAGACCACTAGGGCTCGGTGTGAGTAAGACTACACTGTGTTTCCGTAACAGTTGGATCTGGTGCTCAAAGATGAGGCAGGTGGCGACTTGTCCGACTTCATTACGAACGGAGAGTGGTACTTGATTGGTAAGTTAACTGAAGCTAACTTTATTATTAATTACATTTTATTTTGTTTCGTAATAATTAATAGGAGAGATTTTTAAGCCAACCAAATTTCTAAAATTTGGTAAGACGACTACAGTCTACTTATCGTAAACGTTTGAATTGGTTTATAAACAATATTTGGAACATTACAATGGTATTTAAATTAATATGTGTACAACTTGGTATCTGCTTCTATTATGTCTATTCCAATTTCTCAGGCATGCCAGGCAAGAAGAACACAATAACATACGCCTGTTGCCCGGAGCCGTACGTGGATGTCACCTTCACCATCATGATCCGGAGACGGACTCTGTACTACTTCTTCAACCTGATAGTGCCATGTGTCCTCATCTCATCCATGGCTCTACTTGGATTCACGCTACCACCAGACTCTGGAGAAAAACTTACGCTTGGTGTGTACTTTTTAAATCTTATAGATTTGCGTAAGACGGAGTTGATAATAGAATAACTTTATGTAAAATGCAAAGGTTCGAAATAATTCTTGGTCGTAATCATTGTAATATGTGATGCAATTGTTAGGGTTCGTGTTATTAGTTGAATAGAAGCACACCTTCCTGTCGATGTTTTGTCGTAAAATATCGACTTTCGTAAAGACTATAAATTAAACAACATATATTTTTTACGTGCAGTTCTTAAGATTGATTGCTGAATTGTGGACGTTTTGAAATAATTATGAGTTTCAAAGGTTTAATCACATTTTACCACCCTTCCTCTTTTGGGGCCACTATTTGTGCAGTTACACAAGTACAATGATATTTGGATTGCTATTATATAGATTTGTATGTACAATTATATTTTAAGGAAAGTAAAAATTTTGGATGTTTTCTAAAACATTATCACACACTGATATGAAAATAATATAATGAATAATTATCAAGGCCTCGTTTTACGATGTAAAAAGTCTTTATAATGTAATCTAACCTATTCTACTAACATCCTGGATTTGACATATTTTTGATTGCTGCTTACGAATTTATTAACACAGTCCAATCGATTTTAGGCATTTTCTAGAAATTCTATATATAAACAAACTACAATTATTTCTATAAATATTCTAAGAAAGGGTGCACTCTTATCGGTCGGAAGGTGCCCATTACGCCGGCCGCATTTTCTCGTTGTATAGCTGTTGCTAAATGTTGAGCAAAATAGCGGACTGACCACACCGGCCACGAACTCTTTGATAATTTTGTGAGCTCCTGCTTCCAAAGGCCCTAAAGTTTTTACTCCATGTGCTTCAAAAATATAAATTGTGTTCATCGAAATGTATTTACGGCACTCGAGGAACTCAGCACCGGTAGCCGCACCACCAGCTTCAACGACTGTCTCTGAAAGACGAGACGGTGCAAGAGTGTCGCCGCAAGCAGCATCCCACACTAAAGGCTGTCCCATGCTTCACGGGATTATAGTCATTCTGTCATGCTTTTTACTCTCATTACGACTGAGACCATTAGGTTCCAAAATAGATGGAATATTGACGGCAACAAGTACCCGACGGATGGTATCATTGAGGTCGCCATGTCGCGGAATATGACCGTACTTGATCGGCAACAAAGTCCGTGGTGACCGAGCTGATCAAATTTTTTTTCATTGATAAAGTTGAAGTGTATGTTTCTGTTGAATTATATTTAACCTCAGTTTTTTTTTGTTTAATAATTACTTGGGTGCAGGGACTAATGAATAAAACATTAAAAAAAATATTCAAAGAAAACTTCTAAATAAGATATAGAATGTATAGTTTAAATAAAATTTAGAATAATATGTAGTTAGGAGTCAGTGTAGTTAGGTTTAAGAGATAAGTCATTCAAAATGTACGTATTCATTTAACTATTAAATAATCATCTTAAAAGTAAATAATATAATTCGGGTTCTAAAATATGAATTCAGTTTGAGAGTATATTGTATACAATGTTAATAATGAATTCTAGTCCAAATAGTGTGCTGCCTAAAAACAAACATTATTTCTAAGAAAATTTACTCGTGTAAGTAATATGAGGGATCAAAATAAAAGCTTGCAAAAGTTATTTTTTGGTAACGCCAATTTTATGTCTTTAATCAAAGCTAATCGACCAAAGATAAGGGCTGTCTCAGGGATGAAATATAAAAAGATCCACATCGCATAACATAAAGTCTCACAATTTGCAACTAAAGTCGTCCACTGTCTATAAATGACAGTTTTACAATTTAATTACAAGTGATAAGACTGGAATATTTAAAAGCATCTCTACTGGAACTAAGAACGTACTTAAAATTTAATGGGGAACGTCTGATGAAGGCTTTGGAATTATTATTGCGCTAAGAAAATTGGCCCTATTCTGGCCGAGATTTTAACAATGATTCACACTTGAGATGCTATGAAGTATTCCGAACATTGCGTTGGTTTATAAATAAATAATGTTATGTGTAAAGTGTTATTATTCGTTATTAGTATCTGTTGATAAATATACGATGAAGCTTCAGTACGATGGTTTGGCCCCTAGTGATTTCGCAACACTCAACTTTGTGATCTTTTATCGTTTCTTTCAAACTTCGTCAATCGTATTTCAGTATTTGTGTCTATTTTCAACATTATCACCTTTGTAGATTGAGTTGTTATATTGCTATCATTTATCGCGTTTCTCAATCTAATGGTTGAAAAATTGCTTTCGACTGCATATGCAGTGTCGTTAATAGATATTGAACTGTAAATGCAACCTGAAGACTCAAAGATGCACGTTGTTTCCTTACGCAATTTTTGTGGTTACGTATGCTCTGTTTTACTGTGATATATGCATATAATTTTTAAAGAAAATTAATATATTTTATCTTATTTGGTATTTTATAATATTGAACAGCTTCATTAATCTAAATACTTGGCTTATATAGAATTAAATTTATAATGTTTTAATTTCTAAAGCGTATTAGTACTTAATATTTAATTCAAATATTATAAGATAATATTTAGGAATTGTAAGCATAACAATGTTATTTTAATATTCTAAAAACCAAACCCAAATTAAAACTACCTAGTCAGGTTCAGAAAAATTCAAGAATTTTTGTTCAATGCTCCTTGAATATATTAAAATTTTAAAGGCGAATTTGGTCGCAGCGTGCTCCAAAATGCATATCAGATTTTCCGGAATGAGGTATTATTGTTTTCTTGTGGGTTGTTTGTTGTTAATTTTCTCTAAAGATCTAGATGAACTATTTAACACGATTTTCGGCAAGTATTAACTGGCGTAGATTATATGTTTTGCCTCGACATTGTCACTATGTTCGTAATGTTTCGGAGAACGAATACACATAAAGCTGGTGTAATTGACAATTCAGTGCCAGTGTAAACATGGAGGTAAGAGGGTTGTTAACAATGTGTTTGATTGCAGGAGTCACTATACTTCTATCGCTGACGGTGTTCCTCAACCTGGTAGCCGAGACCCTGCCACAGGTCTCCGACGCTATCCCCCTGTTAGGTACACTATCCACACCTAACCCACACCGTTCGTCCATCCCGCTTGTCTCCCATATTTATTTTATCTTCATATTCATCACCACCTGATATTTTCATTTCATTTTTTTTTTGTTAAGCTTTCATTTTTTTTTTATATAAAACTAAGACTAATATTTATTTTAAATATTACAAGGAGTAAAATTACGTATGCTTAAACCTCATTAAATAATTTTCAGCCGAGTCTTTACCCTTAACTGGTTGCAAACTTTCCCTTTACTTTATATTATTACATTAAATCATGTAATTATACAAATATGATTGAAGTGCTTTAATTTTGTGATCGTTTAATAGTAAAAATTAAATTCGAATGACATTAATTAAGGTATTTTTTGGTTTGACTGGTTTGGGTTAAAACCTTGGAATCGATTCCGTCATTGTTTGCTACTTTGTCAATTTATTAATTTGATGATTATTTTATTTATTAATTTGATACATTATTTATACGAAATTGGTTTTAAAATATAAGTGGCATGGCATGAGACTAAACTTTAGGCAGGAGCTTTTAGATATTGCGGGATGCAAAGGTAAGTTGCGATATTTTTAATTCTAAATGTTAGTCAACAATTGTGTTTCATCATTTTCAACTTGTTGTATGCATTTTCTCTTTTAAACGTAATCGATTCCATGTTGATTTTATGTTTGGATGTTTTTTGAATGTAGTCATGTATTATAATTAATTTTTTTTCTGTTGTACTTATAACCACCACAACTTTGGTTTTTAGATACTTGGAGGGTGGTATAACTTTAATGAAACTGATTGTTAGAAAACTGTCTCGCTATTATATGTAGATCATTAAATAAAACAAAAACATTAAAACAAACAAAACATTAAATAACAAAGAATAAAACCCTATGTAATAGTGTTTGCATGACTATCCTTATCTTTCGTTTATGATTTCACTTGAGCCCCCGATACCGATTCAGCACACTAACAGAACGAGGTCAACGATATTATAGACTGGATGGTACCGTAGGTTTAATAATTATTAATAGAAAGTTATGATTTTTTTGTATATATAGTTAATATTGATCTTTGCAGGTGTTACAATCCTCCTGTCGCAAACTGTTTTCTCTCTATTGGTGGGGCACGTCATCACAAAAACTTCTGAGGCGATCCCCCTAATAGGTGAGAAAAGTGCCACGCGTTTGCTCATTCCTTTAAAACAATTAAAACATAAAATAAAATAATGACTGGCTCCTTTCTAAATGAGAATGAAGCTCGAGGAATATTTTGAGACTAAAATTTAAAATATCCCTCGGCGCATTCGTGAAACATCAATCTAACAAAGAACTAATTAGAAATATTTGCTTGAATTATTTAAAGAGAGCTATAGTTTCTTTTCTGTTTTCAATTTGCATTTTAGAATCCCCGTCTCTGGCGACTAATCTATGCTTATACAGCGCTCTTGCGATTCTCTCGACACTTGAAATAGAGTTATTGCACTTTGCATTCGAGCTGTTAAACTGTGTAGCTAAAAGGCTGAGCATTTCTAAAGGTAACTTTCTCAATTTACTGACATTCGATCTTCTTACGTATTAAAATAATTTCACATGACTTTCTCCTCAAAATTACATTTTCAAATCTGTTTTATTTTTATTATAATTGGCATAAACTGTAGATATTCAACACAAGACAACAGACGTTGGTTTATGAGCATGGTTTAAAAAGTAATAGTTTTACTATAAATGAGACAAAAACAATACAAAACCCTCCCCAATTATTTTATTGCTTATCGTTTAAAAACTGAATTTAAAGTTAAATAACGGCATATCATCAAAGTGGATGCGGGTAGTGACAGTCCAGCCTCCAAGTATCTCGTGAAATTCAGCTTTCAACTTTGTCGAGTCTGTTACCGTCCTTCTAATTGACAAAATGATAAATTTATAGTACTATTTGACAAAGGAATTTATAATAGACAGAATTTCGTATTATCCATTCATTCCTAATTGGACTATGATTCTGGCCATTGATCTAAAAGTTATCTTATAGGAGTACCTAATAAGATTTAATTATTAAAATATCTGTTATGTTATTTTAGAAATGAATTCCTTTGTCAAAGTATGTCTGCTTTGATCTTACGTAATTAGGTGACACTTCGAAGTGTAAAAAGTAGCAACAGATTTCAAAAAAGAACAAGTAGGATGTTTTTAATCATAATGTTAATAGTATATGAAATAATAATTGTTATATTAATTTTTTTCGGGGTATCCCAGGAGTCTACAATATAGTTCTAGAAAAAATAGGCTTATAACAAGAAGAAGGTGTATTTAATTTAAATTTGTAAGTAAACTCCTCTAAGCACAGATTGGAATTGCATGTCAGTTAAAATGCATGAATGTAGCTTTTTGGGTTTCTATTAATTACATTATCTGACACATCGCAACGAACCACTTAATATCCTCAATTTAATATCAATTATAATCATATTAATTAAATTAACTATTGAAGTACCTAATTTTCTCCTTACCATTTTTGTGTTTATAGTATTAATGTTTTATCTTTTAGAATCGTATGATGTTGTATATTGGTATAAATTAAAATTGCAAGAATGAAGTGACTGTTTGCAACATCATCTTTAGTTTATATATTGTCGTATGTATTTTGTTTGTATGCAACAAATTCTCGAGATACAAACTAATTAAAAAAAATAGTTTATGAATAATGGTTTAAAATATGAAGTAATATAACAAACATTAATAAATCTGTAGCTATAAACGAAAAAGTATTTACAATTTATATAAATATAAGCATTATCAACAGCTTAGCCCGCTTGGATTACAACTTTTGTTGTCCTATAGAACAACAAAAGTTGTAATAATGGATTATAAGGACAATGTATTTTTTGATTATTATATCCTTATAAGGACAATGTATTTTTTGCGATAAAGAATCCGACTTTAACTATATTCGTGCATAAATAAAGTCGATCTATTGCTTTTTTGACGCGTGAAATTAGGAAAATCAAAAGATATTTTCGCGTTTATAATAGTAGGATTTGTCATAAATAATAAACTCAATTTGCAAAAAGTCACAAACATTGTACCGATATCGAATATCTTGAGATGCATATTCATCATTAAAACGTGCTTGCGTGTCAAAATTTCCATAAATGTGTATAGCTTAATGTTTTGTGTTCAGGGACATACTTCAATTGCATCATGTTCATGGTAGCGTCATCCGTGGTACTGACAGTGGTAGTGCTGAATTATCATCACCGTACCGCCGACATACACGAGATGCCTCAGTGGGTATGTATCGCACAATTAAGTTTACCATTCGAATGATAATATTATCAGGTCAGGCGTGGAATACTAATTAAAAAAAACCACAATTGGTTCCAATCCCCAAAAGGAGAGATTTTAATTTAAACAATTTCTAATGATGAAATTTATTTAAATAGATTTTATTTTTTAGTTATAACACAATTTATAATAATTAAAAATTAAGCTAAAAACAAGGAATATGTCAAATATAAAAATGGAACGGACTTAAATTCAAATCAATAAAGTCAAATGTACAAAGCTTCTGAAGGCGATCGTATCACACAATATAATAATGGCGGACGACGCCTTCTCGCGCCATCTTTATAGGCAAGGGCGACATACACACACGTAAACAGTACAAAAACTCTGTTATTATTTCGAATTCGGAGAAAGCGTTGACATATAAAATTTGTGTGACGCTTTTAGTTCTCTGAGTTGGAACGTTAATATTCTAGACGACTTAAATACACGATAGTATTATATTAGACAATGTTTACCACGGAAAAGACGAGCACACGAAGCGTAGAGGGCGGACACCACATTATGTCTCGCGTGTGAACTGACCACATTTATTTTAAAATACAAATTAAGTCAATGTTGAATTATGAAGTTTCTGATAAAAAAAATTTTTGTCCCATAACATCCGGGCCTGTATTGGTGCAGCTGTAGTTAAATGATAACTGTCGTCCTCTCGTGTAGTTGTCCCCAGAGTGTTGCGTCATCGCAAGGTATGAGTACCTTCAAAGCTAAAGGGTATATAAGGACATGTTCTCTGTCCATATTCAAGAGCCTTGTGTTACGTAGATGAGCATGCTGAGGGGGATGATCGGAGTTAGGTAGTCTGGTTGTATACGCAGCTTATTATATACACATGATAGGGTAGTTTTAATTTTCATGACGTGGTAGACAAGCTGACTGACAAGCAGACAAGGAATCTGATTGATGTGGTTTTGGCCAGGTTATGGGACGTCGGCAGAGAATGCCTTAATCTGACCTCGTGAGCGCCCTGAAAAGCGTTGGTTGTATGTATGTCTTGAGCTTGTATCAAGAAACCAAGGGCTCTCTGTTGAGGAGGTTGAAGATCGAGCAAAGTATAATAATAACGTCAGAACTAAGACAGATACAAAAATGTCTGTATTACAATTAAAATATTATCAGGTTCTGCCCTAAGAAATAATTTAGAATACATTTACAAATTATACAGTAATTATAAATATATGAAAATAATTTATTACAGGTCCATAGCGTAGTGCTTGGGAATACGCTATATGTATAAAATTCCGAGCTTTTGATAATTGCTATACATAATGTTTAAGTAGGTAGATAATTTGTAACCCATGTATAGGACTTTTGTCCTTTTCTCTGATAATAAAAATTAACTATTGTAAGCACATATCTGTAAGCTTTAATATGAAATACAGTATATTAATATATATGAATATTTTTATTTGTGAACAGCTCTGTACAAATTCTAACCATGTTCTTTCTATGCTTTATCGACATCCTAACTTTTAAATCCACTATGATTTATATGTCTCGTTATAAGTTTTAAATTACACATTTAAGTCACAGTAAATTGAAGATTATGAATGTGAACATGTTTTTTGTTGACTTTGCATCAGTAGTACGATTACATATCATCACCTATGTTTCTATGATACAGATAAAAACGGTATTTCTACAATATCTGCCTTGGATCCTAAGGATGTCAAGACCAGGTAAAAAGATAACAAGAAAGACTCTTATGATGAACTCCCGGATGCGAGAGCTGGAGTTGAAGGAGCGCTCTTCCAAGTCACTGCTCGCGAATGTATTGGACATAGATGATGACTTCAGGCATGCCCCTCCACCGCCTAACAGTACCGCTTCCACGGGAAACCTGGGGCCTGGGTAAGGATTGAGACGTATATATTTTAAGACGGTCATATATGATTATAATGATTTTAATGCTGGTGATGCTAGTGTAATAATGGCGTCACTCTACCTCTTCCTATGAGTATTGCGGTACTCAGCTGAGCATTAGGACAAGATAGTGGTTAGCAGTACAATTCTACAATTCAAATGCGATTTTCTACGATCTCTAAGATCAAGCGTAGAAATTATGACAAATTTTCACTTATACTTTATAGGGTTTTTGTTGGCTACTAAAGAAGAAAATTTTAACGAAGTTTTGTCTACACTTTAAATGCAATACATTTAAGAAAATTCCACTGATATAACCGGTCTAGTGGATTATTATAGAGAAGGTACAGGAAACAAATTTATTAATCAAATCTACGAGTATAACGTCAGCAAACATTTTTTGGATTATGTCCTGATTGCGAAGAACAAACATATTGTGGCAAGGCTAGCAGAAATTATAACTGGAAAATAAATAAAATACATTTCTATAATTATTTATTTAAAAGTTCATTGGTGGTCGAATAGTGATAGACACGAGCCCCCGTTAAAAAGGTTCTGGGTTAGATTTCAGTTCCTCGTCACTGAATTATTTCAATATCATATACGGTCTAGATTGTAGATAGCAATGTAAGCAACGGAGAAGGAAAACTTCGCGAAGCAACCTACACGCCTGCATGAGTGTGTTAATTTTACTAACCTGCACTAGGTCATCGTGGTTGATTACTGCCTAATTCCCCCTGATTGGGGGGATGTTTTTGCTCCTGGATTGGAGATGAATATGGACTGGGGATGATGACAAAGACATTTCTGTATTCATTGCCTAATATGTTTACGCATTCCATCTCATTTTGTGCATCTTCATAGTATAATTTGTTACATTTGATTTGCATTGTAATGAATGAATATGTTTTTGTTTTACTTTAAATAAGTATGTTCATATATACCTCATATATTGTTTTCTTCTACGCATTACCCTTAGTGATCACCATTTTCAACCCAGTTGTTCAATATTCCGTACGGACTTTCGAAGATCATTCGTCCGCCCTTCCACCATGGAGGATGTGGCAGGAGGGCTGGGCAGCCACCACAGGGAATTGCACTTGATACTGAGGGAGTTGCAGTTCATCACCGCTAGGATGAAGAAGGCGGATGAAGAGGCGGAGCTGATTAGCGATTGGAAGTTCGCCGCGATGGTCGTAGACAGGTAAATTTCATTAAATCCAAAGAATATCGGAATACTGTTGTTGTAAACTAAAGCTGATATTGGCAATTAATTATCCTATAGATAATGAACAAAATAAAATATGAATATATGTTTAGTTTTGGTAAAAATAAAATATTATAGTCTTTAAATATAAAAAAGACATACATACGTTATTTTAAACGTTGTCCGAAAATTACAAATCCTTGCTGTAAAAATATAAAAAAATATCTGCTGAGTATTTCTTCTTAGTCTTATCATAAAAAATAATCAGTTTTTGTCATTATCGATAAAATATTCAAAATACCATTTTGATTGGTTTTGTATAAATAAATGTTTAAATAAGATATCCAATAAGTTTTACGCAATAGAATTACCATAAAAAGCAAAAAAGAAATAACTCACAGTACCGCTGATTTCTATCGTTCAGTTTCTTATTTTATCTTGGTTATCATCATCATCATTTCAGCCCGTCGCTGTCCACTGCTGAACATAGGCCTCTCCAATCGAATTCCAGC
>WUAW01007498.1:54154-64593 GCA_017165845.1 Thaumetopoea pityocampa | reverse complement strand
CTAGTACACTGGATCCTATTCTCCTTCCAGTCTCAAATACTTTTGCACTCTAAGGTTTGCTGGAAGAAAACACAATTTTTAGTTAAGCTCGCCTTTGTACATCTTTTTTCTCTATATACAAATGTATTTACATGTTTGTGTACAATAAGAATAAATAAATAAATAAAACTATTCTTCGTCTGCCGGTCGTTGTTGTTCATGTGTCTCGCTGTCAGGATCCGTTTAGTATTTGACGTGATTATTGTGGGCTTTGTTTTAAATACGACTGCTGTTTGATTTACATAACCTTATTGTAAAGCATTTCTCACCGTGGATGCTGTGAGAACTAGGTAAGGGATGCATCAGGATAATGGCAATATGCAGCAGCATTATTCTGTTATTACATACATTACGATCTCCCAGATGTTCTGCCAAGTGTGGAAATTATGTCAAATCCCTCTCTTTTAAGGAGGTGGTTCGCCGCCCGACACGTCTCGTTTCCCGCGGGGGCGAAAAGTGCGCCACGGATAGTCAATTTGCTCGTAGCAAGTTAATAGAAGTGGTCTCTGCCTTACCCAATTCTTCGGTAGTATAGTGGTCAGTATCGCACTGGTCACGCGGGAGACCGGGGTTCGATTCCCCGCCGGAGGACCAGGGAAAAGGGCGTGATTGTATGTATGTATGTATGTTAAGGTGGATGCACACGTCCAGTAGCGAACTTCTACAGACTATTGATGGTTTTCTGTTCCAATAGTTCGTAATATAAAAGTGATATTGAAGATGCTTATATAAAATTGTTTACAAAGAGATCGCGGCCCGCCAGGTCAGTGCAGCAGGCAACCAGAACGTTGGCCGCTATTTGGCTCAACGTTTAGCAATAGCTACACAACGAGGGAACGTGGCCAGCATTATAGGCACCCTGCCGGCCGATAACAGTGCACGCTTATTACAATATGTGTAGCTTTCATTTCATCATTGTTCTTTTCTTACAATATGTATATTACATAATATAGATTACGACATTCCTTAGTTTCATAGATATGACATTGATATGGATTGACAAGAGATTATGTCGTATGGTTGTTATGGTTCATTGGTTAATAACTAACACGTAAGCCGTGGTTAAGAGATGAACAGGTAGCAAACAGACAGCCAGACAGACAACTGCACTTTTACATTTACATACATACACATGCCTCATACCTGTGTCCTATAGGGGTAAGCAGAGACAACAGTTCGTTACGTACTATGTATTACGTGTCCTAACATACCTCTCTCGCCTCATACACATTCGTAGATCTTTTCACACAATTTTGTCGATTAAGGGTGTTACGAACTTAACTTTTCTGAAATAAGTTGTTGATTTAATTAAGTTAGGTTTTCCTGGGCGCCCTTTTTCTACATTTTCACATACATTGGCCCGGTATATTCATTTTGTCATTTGAATCTCACCCATCCTTTCTAAATGATCAAATATTACATTTGCTTTAATAATAATAATAAAAAAATACAGAAACTGGCAATTCTGCACATTACAATGTGATAAAAAATAAATAATAAATGAATAATAAATGTGACAATTAAGAGTGAACAGGTTTCTACTAGGCTAGTGCGCTCTATCAGCTAAGACTACATCGCCACTTACCATCAGGTGGGGTTGTAGTTTTATTACAATAAAAAAAAGCCGAATATGAAATCTCTGTAAAAAAAGTGAAAAAGGCATTGGGAGATTTTCAGAATGGATTTGAACTAATTAATTAATAAGTACTTCAAAAACTACGATAACACTATTAGGGATAATGGATGGATGTCGTGTTCAAATTAGTATAAAAGTGCGTAAAAATGTGTTTTCTTTACTTGTATATTATATAATGTTTATATTATATATATTTTATTTATGTATGTAATTACACTGAAGAAAAGAATTTAAATAACGCTCTTTTATAGGGTTCGTATTAGGTATATAAGTGATAAGTTTATCGCTACCATACTTATTATATCTACCATGGATTTTGCTTAGCACAAAGCCCTAAGACGAAACATTTCCACTGCTTGATAGATTTAAAATTAGGTATAAATATTTCGCTTAGAAAAATGAGTACTTTCAAGCAAAATTTCTATAAAACAGGCACTCCAAGGTGCTGCGTATTAAGTTAATTGGACTTTCAGCTTCGTCGATATTTTTATATAATTTCTTAAAATTCTATCCCCGTAAATATAAACTTAAGTGGTTTATTTTTACGGGGATGGAATTTTTATTATAATACTTACTATATATTTATCTAATTAGGTATATTTTTGGTTTTATCGGTGGTTGTGACGAATGGGAGATTTTTGCCTCACAAAAATCGTATGTAACACGAAAGCGTTAAACTCTGTCTCTCTCGAAGCTCGGAGTACTACGTTTTGTTAGAATAGAAGAGAGTAGGTAGAGTGGAATAGAGAATAGAGTACTATGTATTGCACACCTACATAAAACACTTTAAAAACATAAAAAACAAGAATTAGAAAGTGTATGTTGGCAGTGTTATCATAGTTTTTTTTTTGAGTCCATTCACTCCAACCTCAACTTTGCGTTAACTTTATAATTTGTATCCTATAATGAGCTCCTTTTTTATTCTCTAACAGATTTAAAAGAGATTACAATAATTATATTGTGGAAACTTTTATCACTTAGAATACAGAATATAAAGAATGGTGCTAATTCTGTTGTAATAGATCTTAACTAAATTAGTCTCTCCCTATCTTTTTCTAATGTTAAACGCCAAAACGAGATAGCAAACATTTATAGCGAGTACCAAACTACATTTCTGTTAAAGGGTTCAAAATGTTGCGCTTTTGCGTATCTTTAGTCCGTGTGTTCCGAGATCGCGTATAAATCTTTTAATTTTGATGTGTCTAAATGAAACTGACAGCACCAAAATTGTAGTTGTCTCGTTTAGGCGTTTGAAATTAGAAAAAGATAGGGAGGGAATAAATTTAGGTAAGTTCTGTTACCGCAGAATTACCACCAATGTATGATTTGTAACTGTAATTTTTTTTTATACCACGATGGAGACAAATAGGCTTACGGTCCGTCTGATGGTAAGCGGTTGATGCAGCCCGTGAACGCCTGCTAACTAGTCTAGTCCCTCAGGAAAAACTTCGCAGGGAGCTCATTCCACAATAGGAACGCTCGCGGGAGGAAATTTCTCTTAAGCCACACTGTACGCGATCATTGAGGTTCTAATGTGTGAGGATGAATTCCTTGCCGATGGTGAGCGGGGCGATGGTAAAACGTAGCTATGGGCATCACGTCAAACAATTTCTCAGAACACAACTCATTGTACAACCGGTAGAACACACTTAAGGAGGCGAAACTTTCCTTAAATTTAAGGTATTTTATTTTAACTCGCCATTAGATAGCGGTGCAGCACATCAACCTTACACCGTTCGATCGATCGTTAGAAAAACTGGTTGGATACATACATTTGAACGCGGAGAATATTTTCCGACTGCGATGAAATTATGGCGCACGCCCGGGAATGTTTCCGTGTAGATAAATATTCCACGCGGCCAATACCTAGTATTATATACAATAAATGCAAAAATGCCACTCTCTAAAGACTGTTAGGGCTCGACACTTAAAATTTGTTTACTTAAAATTAATAAAATATTAATTAATAGAACCTAAAAAATGGATTTCAGTCCCAAAGCCTGGTCTAAATTTAATGCTGGATAAATATGTTAATTTATGAGGCGCGACTGTAGTGAGGCGTGAGGGTATGAGCATCCGATATTTATATCAGATTTATCATCATCATGATCATTAGTCTGTAAAGTTCAGCTTCTATTTATGTTGATATACTATCACCGTCATATCATCATATCAGCCCACAGACGTCCACTGCTGGACATAAGTTTCCCCGAACGATTGGCACACCGAAAGGCTATGAGCCGCCTGCATTCACTGATAGCGCGCGATTTTCGTCAGGTTATCGGAACCGATATGCCAGATAGGGACTGGAATGCGTAATGCGGGTCGTAATGCGTAGTGCGTAATAGGTGTCCACCTATTCGGGGGTCAACCCGCATCACCCATTCTGGTTCGGGGTTGCCACTCTAGATATCTTGATATCTTATGTAACAACTAAAAAGAAAATTTTCCCAAATATTATAATAGCACTATTTTCCATTTTGGACGATATGAATTTTCTACAAGGCGGGCGTATGAAGCGGCGGAATTAAAGAGGACATTTCGCATACAATATTTGAAAATATGCAGACAACATTTACATTTACTCGAAGAATCCTTAATATGAGCCGAAACACGTGGCAAGGGTACGAACGATCAGTGTAACTTATTTGTGGGATACGTTTGTTTGTTTAGTAATATTATATCAATTATCATCATCCATCACCTCCAGTCCATATTCGTCCCTACTACAAGGGCACGGACCTCCTCTAATCGGGAGGGGATAGGCCGTAGTCTACCACGTGGCTTAGTGCGGGTTAGTAAACTTCACGCGCCCATACGCGTGTTTTCTCGCGAAGTTTTCCTTCTCCGTTGAGTACGTTAATGTCTACGGTGTAGATTGTACGTGAGTTTGAAATAAGCTAATGGTGCGGGATCGAGATCGAACCAAGGATCTTTCGTACGCGAGTCGTGTCTCGCACCACTAGACTATCAATGTACTTATTAATTATATTAATTTTAATTCTGTACATCCTTAATTTTAACCGTCGATTTTGGTGTCCAATTTTGGCGCAAACGTCACTCATCTACGAGTATTGTATTTTCATTATATCTGATAAACAATTGCCGGAAGAGATAATAAATATTTATGATGAAGATTTAACCATTGCTTAGTCATTAACATATTGAATGCCGATTCCCATAGAGAGGTTCCTCTGTGACCATGTTTTTAATAACCTGCTTCTCTGTGGCCATATGTTATTTTTGAATAGTTAGAATAAAGTATTATTATTAGTTGACGACATAATGCGGCTTACAAAGTAAATTGAAGCCGGACACGGCGCCGAGTGCTCGGTCTCCCCGTTCTTCACGGCGCCGTATGCTCGGTCTCCCCGCTCTCCACGGCACCGTGTAGTCGGCATTGTATGTGTTAATTACGACTTTAACGCCTGTGAGTCATTAATAATATGTTTTACAATTTCACGGGACATAAAAACGATCGCAAGCGGAGTTGTGAAGTGCATTCGCAACAAGCGCCGCGATTGGCTCGCTGATGTCTTGCTACAAGCTACATTTTAATGTTCTGTTTAATTCATTATATACGAGTACACTTGTATAGCATAAACTAAGCAAGCAGTGATAGTCTAGTGCAGAGGTTCCCAGACCTTTTTTTCTCATAGACCACTTTCAAAATTTAGCTGGTTCCGGTGGACCCCCTGCGGTTACATTTCTACAATATTCCCAAAACTCGACAAAAACTGTGAAGATTAGATCTAACTATGGAAATTTGGGTAAGCCAACGTAGGACCCCGTTGAGTCTCCCGTGGACCCCTGGGGGTCCACCTGGACCACTTTGGGAACTAAGGGTTTAGAGGTATGACCATGCATGCCAGGTCTTAGATTTCGAGTTCGAAATAATGACACGCACCTCTAAATTTTTGAAATCATGTGCGTATTAATAATAATTATCACTCGCTCCTAATGGTGAAGGAAAACATTTTGAGGTAACCTATATATTATATATGCCTAAGAGATTTTCTCGACAGCGTGTGAAGTCTGCCGACCCGCATCAGGCCAGCGCGGTGGACTATGCCTAACTCTTCTTAGAATACGTTATTAAAATACGTTATTAGCGTATAATAACGATCGCATTCTGTCAGTCTATGACAAGCTTGATTATGAGTATTGTATTATTTAATTTCTTATAGTATAATTTAATTTCTTTTAAGTTTTCCTTTTAAAGGGATGGCAAAGGGATCCAAGCTTATAGTCTTGTCTGATACAGTTATAATTAATGTTCACAGGTTAATAAAATGCTGATCTCATTTTATTGCTTCTTAGGAGTTTTGAGATAAATCCGACGATTACATTGTTGACTAGGCGAAAGTTCCCGCAGGCTTATTACCTTAAAAAAATACGATTATTTTTCAATTCTAATCACAGCCTTATTAAAGTATTTCATTATTGTTCATAATTTTTTTATTACACAAATTACATATCAAACATAATAAATTAATATAAAACACTAAAATAAAATTTGAAATGACTTTTTTCCCGCATTGCTATCAAGACTGACAGAGATCAGTATTCTTTCATATAACTGCGCAAAATACGGGTATGTATTATAGCATAGACAAGTATACCACAACCTCGAATAGGTCCTGCGAATATAACCAGTTTTATATGGCGTATAGAGAATCGATGACATTGTCTTCAATAGTTCTCGCCGGCTGTGTTGGGTATTTGAGTACCCACTAAGACTCCCCCAGGGCAGACTGGGAGTGACAGCTTACATGAAATGACGCTTCCGATTAAACTCGCCGTTTCTAGGTCACAAGTCGGCATATCCCGTCTCATGTCAAAGAAAATTTCGAGTACTTTGAGAAAGCACGCATATTATTATACTCTCATATCTATTCACTCTTTTACGTCAATCAGTAATAGGGTTATTAGTTTTTTATTGCATACATGTAGCTTACATTCATAAATTGAATGGCAGTATGGTTAACTGCCAAAACTGTCAATTACAAACTGCCACAGATGGTAGAAAATTAATTTGTACATTATACACTGTCAATATCAAGCTGGTGAGGATCGTCCGGTCTCGCTGGATGCAGGTGGCTATGGACCAGTCGCGCTGGAATTCCATTGGAGAGGCCTATGTTCAGCAGTGGACAGCTACGGGCTGAAATGATGATGATGATTAATGTCAAGCTGACAGATAAAACAAATTTATACCAATTATGGTATAAGATAAAACAGATATAACAAATTTTATACTAAAACAGTAAATTATGTTCATTTAGCGAAATAGTTTTAACAGTCTGAAATTTTTATTGATTTAAAGCAAATGCTTTATGTTTTTAAAATATTTCTTAAATTGTAAAACTTTCCGTTTCTATTTCGTATAACAGACCTAATGTCTTTTAGAATATTGACCTTAATCATAAAATAGGTAGGTATTCTAATCTAGACTCATGGGTTAAAAAAGAAACAAAACGCAAGTAAACCAGAATATCAGAACAAGTGAAAATATAACATTAAACAAAGTAATATATTTTTATATTACGCATACCGACCTGCTTGTATTTTGTTAATAATGCCTCAAGATCTTTTTGCTGACTTAATATTTACAAAGGAATTTCAGCCTTGTTGTAAGAACGCCTAAAACCACTTTCCTTTGGTAGTAGCCTCAAAATGTTTTAAACTGAGTACACTTATTCCATTTACTCGTCTTCGCAAAAGAATTATGAATGAGTTTTTTTTTTGTAAAACCTTATCGTAGTAATGAGCAATATTATGCAGATTTGATTGCAATATTAAACACTGCAAAATTTTGCGAATTAATAAAATGTGAGACAATAAAACGAATCATCGCCATGAGCCTATGAACGTCCACTGCTGGGTCTCTTCCTTAAAAAGGTGGAATTTGCCATAATATCCACGCTTGGCAAGTGTTTTGGAGATCGTGGTAGATTTTGATTGAACAACAAGATAATGCTGCTGCCTATTTTTCTTGTGCATCCCTTAGCTGGTCCTCAAAGCATCTATGGGAAGAGATGCAGTGACGCTATTATTAGGCCGGCGAAACTGCATTTTGAAAAAGCAAAAATATACCAATATCGCATAATAAATAAAAAAATTACCAATATCTGGAATAATGAGTACTATGTTGTTGCAATTCTCCACTGCAGCCGTTACAAAGAAATACCATAGCATTTGACGAAATTTTGCAGTTATGTAGAGGCGATACAGCCCCCTAGCCAAATTGACATCCGACAATCGTTATCGCTTATTAGCGATAACGATTGTCGGATGTCAATTTGGCTACATTTCTTTTTTTTCGTTTCTATTGAAACGAAAAAAAAGAAATGTATTGGAATGACACTTCTATTCGATAAATCACGTGTGATTTAANNNTGTCATTCCAATACATTTTTTTCGTTTCTATTAGCGATAACGATTGTCAAATGTCAACTTGGCTAGGGGGGGCAGGTGCGAACACGTCGCTGCACTGACGCTGTCCCAACGCAAGCCACATTCTTATGGCACTCTACTGTTGCGTTAAGCAGCTGTTCTTTGCTCTGATGTTGGCCGGCTCGGCTCAATCACGGTTTTGCATATACCTACGCAGTAGCGAAGATTTACCAACCAAACAACTGTATGCTATTTTATCGGTACTGCAACGCACTATAAATTTGACACGGTATCATTTGAAGCTGTACAATCACCAATTTAAGATAAAAGCCAAACCATGATTAAAGAGTCGACATGTGAGTCTGCCTGATTATTCTTTCGTAATTTTCTTTCATCATCATGATCATATCAGCCTACAAATATACAGCTACTGCTGAATATAGGCCCCCTCTAAGGATAACCACCCTGAGTGGTTAGGAGCCACCTGCATCTGCCGATTGCTTGCCACATTCATTAATTCATTGGTCCACTTGGCCTGGGGTCAAACAGTACTAAGCTTTTTGGGTCGCCACTCCACCACTTTAGCATCCCAACATCTATTGGTACTGCGAGCAATATGCCCTGTCCATTGCCACTTCAGCTTTGCGATCCATTAAATCACATCGGTGACTACAGTTTTCTAATTTTCTTTAATCTAGCATTATTTCTATTTCAGAGCATTCTGCTTATTTTGCAAGAGATTGAAATATAAAAAAATTCTAATTTGTTTGCCGGAGTCTAATTTGTTTTCCTTAACACCCACGAAACTGTGATATAAATAGAACTAATGAAACACCTACAGTTGATTATTCGGATTATTCTATTTCTAGCGTTAAAATATTCATAATCATCCCTAGTCTATATTTGTCCCCACTGTAGGAGTATGAAGCTCCATAATCAGGAGAGGGATTAAGCGGTTGTCTACCACGCTAGCCTAGTGCGGGTTAGTAGACTTTACACACCGATCCAATGTAGACCGTAATTGAGATTGAAATAACCCAGTGGTACTTGACTAAGATTGTACCGACAACCTTTCGATTGCGAGTAGGTTCTAACACAACTAGACTATCGATATACTTGTTCAACTATTATCAAATATCTATACATATAATAAAGTCGCAAATGAGCCGTGTCCGTACAATGAATATTTTTTTCAAAAAAACCAACCATAAAGATTGTACCTATGTTCTCGGAGCCAAAAATGTAGTTTTTAGAAATTTTGTCTCTGTTTTTCTGTTTGTCTGTGCACACTAATTTCAGAAATGGCTAAATCGATTTGAATACTGTTTTTACTGTTATGCAACAGTAAAAACAAGGCTAGCTTCCTCTAACATTTGGTGTTTGTTTCATCTATATATCATTCATTCTTATTAAGATCGGAGAAAATAATTTATCTGTAATTTCACTCTTACCGAACGCCTACGCGGACGGAGTCGCGGGCACAGCTAGTATAATATAAATTCAAAATATACCGACAGAATTTGAAGTAATAATTTTATAAATTCGCACTGTCCAGTTTAACGGATAATAATATGAACTTTAATGTTTAATGCGATCAGCGTCAGACAGTCGATCAACGCTTGTTCGTGAGTCAGCGAAGTGTGCAGGTCAATTGTTTAATCATTTGTTGCTGCAACCGTGCGGCGTGAAGCTCTATAATGATATCATTTCTGAATGATATATAACGCATTTCTAGTACATTCGGTAAGATATTACTTTATTTTTAATGGGACATATTTATAACTAACTGAAGGACATATTTATTCTATTTATTTATTATTAATTGAAAGCAGCATTGTATAACTTATTACTAACTGAAACCTACATACATTGTGTTCCATTTATTTATTACTAACTTAAACCCACTTAGGTTTTATTAATTCGTTACCTACTAAAACCCGCATTTATTACTAATTGAATCCAGCACTTTGTTCTAATTATTTATTATTAACTGAAACTCAGAATGTGTTCTAATTATTTATTACTAACTGAAACCCGTAGCTGTGCTTGCGTAAACTTTGAGATGGTGATGATAATGATAGCGGTGGCTTCAGTATACTCGTGCTTAAAATCAATTTAAAAAAACAGTCTGCTCATCGATTGTGCTCTGAGAAGGTAACACAAATCAATTAGCACAAACAACCCACGAACGAGACAAGCAAATATAAGAAGATTACTAAATATACGATATAATAACTATTATGGAAAAAGACGTACTTGTAATATGTTGCCCGAAATATATAATAAAATGCCCCAAGACTAAAGCTAAAAGAAGCCATTAAAGAAAAACTCCCTAAATCAAAATTAAAATAGTACTTACACACGCACG